>JARK01001412.1:420266-461503 GCA_000688135.1 Ancylostoma ceylanicum
TACTCTGAAGTCAAATGGCGACCTATTTGGCGAGGTTTGTTTGGCAACCTAGGAAACGGGTTTGCCAACTAGCCAGGCAAACGAACTCCGCCAAATGTCTTGCCAAACAAGATGTTCCGCCAAATGGGTCGCCATACAAACCTTGCCAAATGGGTCGCCATACAAACCTTGCCAAATGGGTCGCCATACAAACCTTGCCAAATGGGTCGCCGAACCTCACCTAATGCGTCTTCATGCAAACGCTGATTACTGCCTTGTCATATAAACCTTTCACCTTCGCACTACACTTGACGTTTTAACAGGTGGGGATCAGATCCAGGATGTACCTCGGATCTGGGCCAGCAACATCCACTGATGCAGTGCACGACGGAACGTTGCTCCTGGATCTCACCGGGATTGTCCTTGGAATCCGCTGGATCCTGCCGACCGTGCACTACGATGCGCGGCCCGCCGAGGATCGCGGAGACATCCTCGATCAAAAATATTGGCTTGGATTGGTACCAGCTGGGAAATCCAGCTCATTGTACGCCTCCGNGATGAATCGCGGCCGCAAGATAACACGTGAAATAGAAAGAAGAAATTATGCAGTCGCTTCCAACGATCCCTCCATCGCACAGCACCGCCCGTCTGCTGAGCCGCGCCGCACCACCGCCTTGAGGGCGGCTGTTTACTAAAAATTCTACTATTATTTGACATTTTACCTGCAGTGGCGGTCGAAGGTATTGCAACAAGTGGTTTTCGTACAATAGTTCTTTCATGATAACGCTCGAAATCGTAAGAGCTATGGGATTTGTTTAAAATAAACACATTCAGCTGAGGTTAGAGTAGCATCAGGAACAGGACTGTTCTTCAAAAAGCTGACAGAGTGGGCCAAAAGATAGAGAGATGTTCATAGGCCCTTGCTGAACCGATCGCAAGTAAGATGGTGAATGCCAGTTAGTGATCGGCGCACATACCTTTCCTAGTGGATATGAGGTAAATATGTTGCAAGGGACCCAATTCGTGGATATTCAACGATGATGAGCCTCATTCTATGAATTGTAGCAGATTTCGACCTTTGTGAATAAATTTTTTCTCTGAGAAAGTACTTGGTGGAATGGTGAAAATTCAACTTTATTCTATTCCCCATGAGTAGCTACTGCTCACATAAAAATTTCAAGTGCCTACTCTTAAGTCAAATGGCGACCTATTTGGCGAGGTTTGTTTGGCAACCTAGGAAACGGGTTTGCCAACTAGCCAGGCAAACGAACTCCGCCAAATGTCTTGCCAAACAAGATGTTCCGCCAAATGGATGGCCATACAAACCTTGCCAAATGGGTCGCCATACAAACCTTGCCAAATGGGTCGCCATACAAACCTTGCCAAATGGGTCGCCGAACCTCACCTAATGCGTCTTCATGCAAACGCTGATTACTGCCTTGTCATATAAACCTTTCACCTTCGCACTACACTTGACGTTTTAACAGGTGGGGATCAGATCCAGGATGTACCTCGGATCTGGGCCAGCAACATCCACTGATGCAGTGCACGACGGAACGTTGCTCCTGGATCTCACCGGGATTGTCCTTGGAATCCGCTGGATCCTGCCGACCGTGCACTACGATGCGCGGCCCGCCGAGGATCGCGGAGACATCCTCGATCAAAAATATTGGCTTGGATTGGTACCAGCTGGGAAATCCAGCTCATTGTACGCCTCCGTTTTACAACGCGTACCTCAAACTTGAGGTAACTGAACCGACGCATCCACTCGAGACCCGAAGCGTCGTATGTGCTTGTCCCGGGAAATGGGTCGCCAACATCTTCTCCCGCCATTTGTCTTGCCAAACATCCGGAAAATGTGTCGCCAACATATTCTCTCGCCACTTGCCTTGCCAAACACCAGGGAAATGTGTCGCCAACATATTCTCTCGCCACTTTCCTTGTCAAACACCCGGAAAATGTGTCGCCAACATATTCTCTCGCCACTTGCCTTGCCAAACACCTGGAAAATGTGTCGCCAACATATTCTCTCGCCACTTACCTTGCCAAACACCCGGAAAATGTGTCGCCAACATGTTCTCTCGCCTTTTGTATCGCCGAACATACTTGTAGTCCGTTCTCCCGGAAAATGTCTTGCCAAGCAAGATTTTAACCCGTAAAATGTCTTGCCAAACACATTCTCTCGCCAAATATGTCGCCATTGAACTTCAGAGTAGCACTATCCTCAGAAAAGTGTTGCACTTTCCCGCCATGCACCACCGAACAACCACTTGTTCCAATACTTTGACCGCCGCTGGATGTGCTTGTTCAAGAGAAGGAGCCATTATCGGAAAATTCTGTGGGTTTCACGGTTATAAAGGTATGCCGGCTTTCAAAGGTGAGACCTGTCCAATACTACGCAAGGAATGTGCCGGTATCCACTGCGGCTTTCTCTCTTGCATTCTTTCCTTCCTTCTCTACACCTACTCGCTCATTCTCAGGCACTCGTGGGGTTCGACCCCAGCACAAACGGGGGTTGGACCTCAGTTACACCTGGGGTCGAACCCCCCGTTCCACCCCTCACGTGATCTGTTCGCCCCCACACGTGCTCTGTTCGTCTCCTCACGTGCTGCCGTGCCACCCCTCACGTGCTCTGTTCGTCCCCCCACGTGCTCTGTTCATCCCCTCACGTGTCATATAATGTTAGACGTGGCCTTTACGTTCACATTTTCGAACGCTGTGGCGCTCCGATAGCAAGCGAAGAGCAAAAATGCGCGTGGAATGCCTGGACACGCAGGCGCTTTGTCGCCGACGCCCAGTGGGCCCCGCGGTCACGCGGCGGATTTTTACGTCTACGCCGCATCCGCACGCGACCGCATCCCACGCATCTCGCCTAACCGAGTTTTAAAGTTACCNCGTGGCCTTTACGTTCACATTTTCGAACGCTGTGGCGCTCCGATAGCAAGCGAAGAGCAAAAATGCGCGTGGAATGCCTGGACACGCAGGCGCTTTGTCGCCGACGCCCAGTGGGCCCCGCGGTCACGCGGCGGATTTTTACGTCTACGCCGCATCCGCACGCGACCGCATCCCACGCATCTCGCCTAACCGATCGCCGGGCCGCGATTTCCAACGGGTCTCAGCCAGCCAGACGAGTCCCGTAGGGATCGTCAAGTCTCCTCAAGCGTAGACATGACTGAGCTACAACATCCGACGGCCTGCTTATATATGCCTCGTCTCAGTATCACCAAAATGATAATCCAGGTTTGTGTGATAAAAACTTTTTGTGCTGGGGTCGAACCGCAGAAGTGAATGAGTGGTAACTGATACGCGAGGGGAGGAACAGAGCACGTACGGCACTAACAGCACGTCGCCTCTTCCATGGCAGTGAGCGGAGCTAAATCTCTTTTTGCTGGGGTCGAACCCCACGAGCGCCTGAGTTATTCCCTTCCCCACTCTCTGTCCCCTTCGTGTCTAGGGCAAATCATACCAGATGCGACTATCAGACTATTGAATAACCCTCCAATTAAAGGCAGCACCCACGGAAATCCTCACTTTCGAGGTGAGTCGTTCTCCGTGTGGTCGGCTGCCAGACAATCACAATGGTAACTTGAACAAAGAAAAAAGCGGCCTATCTGTGGAGATACTGCTGTGGACACAGAGCCGAGCATGGCCATTTTGGTGTCCGCCACGTCAGTTGACGCTATTGATTTGGCATGCTACGAGTGGTCTAGCCTAACGTATCATGTTGTATATGGAATATTGTACAGTGTAGGGTGTGGAATGCACACCATCTACAAGAATTCGTAACGATGCGCTCTTTTACCCTCAGCGGAAAACTCGTCCGCGCTGTGGACGCATGGGAAACAGTGCATTCATTTCCCATCTTCCGGCCTGTTTCACGCTGTTTCATCACTGCCTATGAGTTCATCGTCCCCGAAAACCTCGAAATTCAGCAAAATCTCCAACGCAAAAATTTCCGTGGGTGCTGCCTTTAAGCCTAGGAGAAAGTTTTTGAAGAAGATCGACTCACGATGAAACTACTTCTATCAAGCGACCACAATTCAAAAAAAAGAACAAAAAATGCGTGAAAAACACAAAATTATAAAACCAGTGAACAAAAAACAACGAATATGTAGAAAAATACCACCCACCTTGTTAATATTTCTTGGTGTGAGCCCCCTCATTTCCGCATCCGATGTCCTCGATGAGAAGCTCTCGCTTCACATAAACCTGGAAGAAAAAAATAGCAGAGTCAGGAATCTAATCATTATTTTTGACACAAGCTTATGCGGTGGACATCACGGTATGTACTATCTGTTCCAAAAATTAGAGCAATCCAATGTTTTGCCTATTGCTACACAATACACGTCGAATCTTGGCAATTGAGCGTTCACTAACTGAAAACGTGCCAAAGCATGTCTGCTGAGGAGGAAACGTAAGAAATGAGCGACTATTGACGTTGAAACCCAGCTGATGGCGCGTTGTACGCGACCACGACGCTTACTACACCATTACGGCTTAAATTAGTGAGGCGAAAACTCGTCCAACTGTTACGCTGGCACAAGGTCGTACTTGTTACTGAGTGGAACACAGCACATTTACGGTGCTGTTGGGGTGGAGAAGTTGTTCAGACCATGGTGAATCTTCGAGATGTATCAAAATCTCGAAGACGAATTTTTCCGTGGGTGCTGCCTTTAAGTCGAGTGGAGTCCAGTTTTATCCCTCTGGCTCTAGCATAGCAGGTCCGGTTCCTGAAACGGTGATTCCTAGGCCGGTGATGGTGTAAGGCAGCCCGCAGAGTTCCAAAAGCGCGGGCGAGTGGGAGGTTGATTTGATAACTATCGACTGACGGCTATCGGCTGAGAGCCGCTACTTTGAACGACGCTCAGACCTTACTCCTAGCGGGGTAGCGCGACGCTCAGACGCTCAGACGTTCAGGGCGGTTCTCAGACGCTCGAGCGGCTCTCAGACGCTACCTCCCTCCGCCCGCGCAGACCAAATGTCTGAGTTGAGTTAACATCCATATTTATTCATTTGCTTGTATCGTTACTGTCCTACCTATTTCAGCGAAGATTGATCCATTCTTCGTCAGCAGCTGTTTCTGGTCAGTGGGTTTATTTTGCCTGTGAACGTTTACCAGGTTCACTGACGTCAAAAAAGGAATCACTGGAGGAGAGAAATACCCCGGTCTATGCATGTATTTCTTTATGCTGTTCATGTTTGGGTGTTACTTGAGAAGAATTATCAATGAGAACTCGAAATAATCAACACTTAGGTTTCCTACAGAAAATGGGGATACATGTCCGATGAAATCCTGTTAGTGGCAAGCTGTCAAGAAGGTCTCAGCTAGTTAGAAATGATTTTTTTATAGGTCCTTGAGAAAATTAAGAAATGAGTCAATACAAGGAGCCTGTGAGTCAGCTTTGGAAGAAAAAAGAGTTTCAACAGGAAAATAACATTTGACTTGTTGGAACCCCTTTTTAATATTAACACTTATTGTTTAGGCTGTTGTTAGGTACTGCTATTTTGCCTCTCTAGCGCTGATGGTATTCAGTTTTGTATTCCTACTGCTGGCAGTTCTGCAATTTCTGGGACTAATGGATTGGGTAGGAGCGGTATTTGGGTGAAGATTTCTGCAAGAAGCATCAAAAATCTATTACAAAAGACATGTGCCTCTATCGATTTACGTGGACTTTAATTTTCATATAGCAATGTTGGATTTTCGCTGAGTGTTCATCATTTTCATGTGGCTATGCTTGCTTTCCGGTGGATGTTTATATTCTTGTGTAAATCTTATGTTAGCAACTCAGCGATTCTCATCAAAAGCATATGTAGACTTTCTTGAAGAGAGATGAAAGCAAAGCGTATGATCATGGTTGCCGGCGTCCATCCTCGATCGACGGTCAGCTGATCGGCCGGTGAAGTGTCGCCAACAGGGGGTCAGGCCGCATGGCATGCGGTGCGGTTGTCGGCCACCTTGGAATATGTATACACACTATACAGCCTTTGCATCTTCCAAGCTCCATGCGTCAAAGCGTTCATTCCCCAGGTAAAGAGCGACGTCCTTCCTGCTATGTAAGCCGGAGGCGTCATCTGACACCGTTACCTCTTCACTGTTAGTAAATCCGGTTCTCTGAATCTTCTTGAATATGGGCGCCATCGCATCGTTTCCCATCAAGTTGTGTTGTGGTTGTGTTTCTGAGCCAACCACCATTTCTCAGCTTCGACGCACTCATCACATTGTTGCGGACACACAAACTGACGTCAATCTCATTTTTGTGCTCGGATCTCTACACCGTTATAGATAGAAATGTAGTATCCTCTCTTGAATGAAACGACGACGCTCGTCTCTCCCCTGCTGTTTCCTGTCCTCCTGTCATTCTCACTTCTCTCTAGAACACACTCACCAGCATCTTGCCTTTTGTGTGTGTTGATAAGTACAGAAGAATTGCCGCGCAAGTAAGGCCCCGGGACTAGCGCCGGCACCCCAGCGAAGTCCAGCGTTGATTTCACAGAAAGTTAGTACCGGATGATGGTCAAAATCAACGAAAATTTCAGAACGCTGACAAACAAGGACCCATATTCAAATGGCCAGGTGATGCATGACCACCTTTGCAAAGACGTCCGCCATGGTGGCCCTTCTACAGGCGCCAATGGTTATCGAAGATCGCTTCCCGTACTCAGAGTATCCCCAAACTTCGCCAGTTTGAAATGAATCAAAGTGAACCGTCGATATGAGAGGTAACGATTATGGGAATAATATGTATCGATTGCCATGTGGATCGCCATAGACCGCTGCCAAACGGAGCTCTTCGCCCGTACTTCCGAGGATGTGCCCAATGAACTAGCGATGTGTGTGATAGTGATATTGGAAACGATGCCCACTGATGGCCACGCCACATCAGTTATCATCCCTCTCAGGTCTGGTGTCTCTTCATTCATTTTGTTCACGTGGAAACTGCCGGCGGTCGTTGCGATCGCGACGAGAGCTAGCTGTCGTGGCGATCGCCACAATTGCAGGCGAAGTCTGGGAATACTCTCAGAGACCGAACCTGCAAACGGCTTCAACCTGCGATGTCCCACTGACACTGCTTCGTATTTCCTACTGGTGAAGATGTTTATGTTCTCACGCACGCCGAGCAGAGGTCTCTCATCGTCTGCGTCCTTCACATTTTCTCTCTTTCTCTGGCCTGGTCAGCGCTTGGCGAAGTTATACTCCGGTAAAAGTGAGCAACTTCACCTTTCTGCGTCCAAAACTGTGCAATTTCTTTCTCCTCCGCGCGAAATGAAGCAGGGCTCGCTTCACGCGGCAACTCCAAATAGGTGCACGGGGTTTGTCTGAGCGTGCGTGCACACAACACAGATACACACTACATGCAAATAGCAGTTGCATGAGAACAAATTTCAGAACTGAAAAAGGAAACATCCACGGACTTGTCTATGATAAGTGGAAAGCGCTGCTCCTTCCATTAACAGCATGAAATCATGATACAGAAAAGTATGTAAAAACATTCTATTGAACATTTATTACGAATATGAACATTTATACACAAGTATAAAATTACGCGTCAAGCTGGTATGAAATCATGAATAGGTCATAAAATTCTCTATAAAAATACGAGGCTCAATCATTTTCACCCATTATCATCGGTAGCCAAACAAAGATGTCGACAAATTGTACGACCGTCAACGCCATCAGGGCAAAACTTAGCACCAGCAAGAGCAGTGTTATCGTATGGCAGAATTTAAGCAAAGCCTGCAATTACGATTAGATGCTGCTACGTTCTGACGGTGATTCTACTCAAAACTCCCAGTTGCCCGATTGCATTTGGAACAAGCTCGAACCAAAGCTTGTCGACAGCTTGCAGAAAGCTCGGACGACAAGATTTTCAGAATCTTTGGGCGCACAAGAAAGGGTGAAAACGAGTTGTCTGAAAGCTTTGGCTCGAGCCAATTTCGGACGCTATCAGGCAACTTGTCCAAGGGTTCTCAGTACTTGCACTTACTGGTTCCTTGTAAGGTTTGATGTCTAGGACGACCGACTTCAGCGGCACTTCAGGCTTTTTCTCCTTCTCTGGTTTTTCCTTTGGCTTCTTTGGTGGTTGTTGCTTATCTGGGGGACCTAGGCGGTATAGTAGTAAACTCAGCAGATTTGTACTAGCAAGAAAACGAGAAAACTCTTCTTCAAACAAGCTTCGTTGGCTTAATGTTTTAGCATTTCTATTAGAAAAAGAAGACATACCTTCTACGTTACCTGTCAGAGTTGTACCACGCTCTGAGCTTAAGTCCACATCATCTCCTGGCCTGAAATGTATAGATGGAATGGATATACTGGACAACACAGAAAACCGCAGGCCCATGTGGGGGCGTTGAAGCAATTTCAGGTGTACAGTAACACGTTGATCCCTTCATATTTCTTACACAGTAGAACGTTTCTCTAAATCAAAAATCTAACGCACCGTAAAGCAAACTGTCCGAGTGTCGTTGTTTTTGAAGGCTTATTTCTCGCGGCATCTGCTGAAGGTGGAGGTGGCGGTGGTGGTGGTGCTGCTCCTGCTGCTGGTGGTGGTGGCGGCGGCGGCATGGCGTTTCCTGGACCCAGCTGCTCGTATGCATCATCTCCAAGACCTTCCCGTGACATCACCGCTAAACTGAGAACTGCTATGCAATTGGACCTCCCCTATTATGACCACGATTTGCTTTTGTTGTCCGTCAACATTTATGTTTATCTTCTTATAAGGGTAGCATCGCCCATCCAAAGAGTGTGCAGCATTGAGAATATTTCTGGAAAATCATTCTTATTTTCTAGCAATGACGAAAAATATGGTGTATGACCTAAAAAGCTGTGCCCATGGAATTTCAACTCAAAGGTAGGTTTAGGTAGGAAGGAATAATAGGACTAAGTGTACTGTGTGCAATTCATGACAGCGGATAGCGGATATGTCGCTTGAGCGATCTCTAGAACGCACGTGGTCTACGGACGGTCCTGGCGCAAAAGTTGATTGAATGGCCAGGCAACCGAAAAGGACGCGTGTTTCAAATTGCCATCATTCAGAATTCTTAATTATCCTAGAGCGACGAGCAATTCTTATCCACGCAGTCGTGTTATCTTTCACAGTGCATCTGAGGAAGGTTATCAGCTTTGGCGTCAGAGCAAGGTCCGCCTATCGCTCCGTCCTAGCCCCGCATACTTTGGAAATAGGCGTGTGTGTGGCTTGCGATGCAAATAAAGCTACGGATTGCTCGAAGGCCTCAAAATATGTTTAGAAAAGCGGGGAAAATCAAGATTTAGCTGCGAAGGGAAACAAACTGACCTGATGTTGACTTTTTGAGTTATTTGCCATTCCGCAAATCTCCAAACTATTACCATACCTTCTGAATGCTTTTAGAAAAAAAATTCCGAGGACTAGTACAACAGGCAGTCACAGAACATGTCGTGGTTGTTTGCTGACATCATATGACCAAGGAAAGATAGATGTAAAAAAGCCCCTTTGACAAAAGCCGTCCCCAACTATAAGGATGTGAGTTGTGACCTGCTGATGTAGTTCAGCCCCTGTGAGAATCAATATAGTTGTACCTGTATCCACTTGGAACATCTATTGAAATTATACCTCTCAAAAATAGCCCACTGCGCAAGAAAATAGCCTTCATGAGGCCCCTTGAATTTGTAATGTGAGTCTTCCTGTTCGCTTCCAAAAGTTGGTGGGATTTATGTGACATTTGATGTACTTCAATGAAACGGGATTTTCCCACAAGGAATATGGTAATTATATTTCTACTATAGATTCTTATATAATAGAGGAGAGGGTCAACTGCATACGTCCGATAGCCTGAGACGTCTCTCAGGCCACCACCACTTTTGATGGTGCCCGGATGTGGAACCTTCACCTATGGCGAAAAGGATAAGATGGGTCCGGGACGCAGTCCCGGACCAAAAAAAGGAGTGAAACTATGCATTGTAATTCGGGCAAAGCAGATTTACATGAAATGCGCAGTTGTGGATTAAATTCCTCACACAATACACTTTGAGAAAAACCGATGTTCAAACATATCCGGTTGATTCCTTTGGAGGAAAAGTTTCCATGAAATTGGTGGGAATTTGCAGCAAAATTACGGTTTGACCGACAATGTCGTTCTTCATTTGAGAAATTAAGCTTGCGCAGTTGTCAGACTTCTTGCCAATGTCATTGAGGACAAGATGACAGCAAGATCACAGAGGTGCAACTGAAAATGGCTGAGAAATTCTTAAAAACGTGAAAAGAGGATTATCTTGCTTATTTGAAGGAACTGGATGTTGCGCAGTTGTCAGCTGAATTGAGAATGAAATTCTGAGCAGAACGATATATAATACTTGATACTTTCGTTTACTCCCGACGGAAAAACCAGGGTGAGCCAAATACCCCGTCTGGCTCACCCTCGCGTCTGGCGCCCTCCCATATTGCGTGCTCTCTCGCTAACCCCCCCCCCCTGAGCTACACGGGGTATTTGGCTCAGGCAGGCTTTTTCAGCCCAGCGTCAAAGAAAGTATCAAGTATTCTATACCATTCTACTCGGAATCTTACGGGCTCGGCAGCTGACAACTGCGCAACCCCTGAATTTTTGATCTGAAAGAGATATAAAGTAAAAAAGCGTTTTCATACATGATCCGTTTTCTGGGTCAGTTTCAGATAAGGGCACCTGCTACAATGGGCTTTGCATGCGCAATGATGTCGCCAATTCAATAGACAACTGCGCAACTCACGATTTCTCAAGATTGTTGAGAAATTTTAAAGGACGCAAATCCCCCGTCTAGGTTTTAGAAATTGATTTCTCCCTGGATTCTTGATGAAATTTGTCGCACTTGGTGTCATCTTGTAGGGAATTTCGTGAGGAAAATCGCTGACAACTGCGCAACATACAGTTCTGTGAGACTACCGAAATATTTAGCAAAAATCGAGCTGGGGCATTTTCTACGTTAGGCTGAGCGCTGGTCCCGGCACGAAAGCAGGAAGCCGGCGCAAATCTCGTCTTCGGCGTTCCATCTTCGAACAAACGATCTTTTCTTCATTTTTTGAGCAATATTAGAACAGTTTCGGTTGAATCCATGTTTGAAACAGCTTTCACTGTCTTGTGTACGTCATCGTTCACTTTGATGAACCTTTCCTCAGCACTATCGAAGCTATGGTTGCGGAACAACCTTCACTTTTCGGCCCAGACAACCTTCACTTTTTTGACCCCTGTCTCACCCCTATCGTACGTATGGTCAACTGGTAATTATGGCGTTTCCGGAACGACAAAAAGTCAAGTTCCGTGAATTAGGGTTTTCATAGCGCCGGTGTACAACTTGGTTGTTCTCGACCGAAGGCACAGGGAAGCTGTTTAGCGCCGCTTCTTTCGTTTTAGGACTCGTGGACTTCCACTGCGGTTGCAATTACGCCTTTGAACGATTGTGGATCAACGCCATTTGCTGCATGAACCATGTAATGTCATGTTCCAACAGAGAATAATATCAGTTCAGTGACCATGGAACCCCTACGTCAAAATCTCGAATACAAAGGCAACCCTCACCGGAATTCAAGTTTCTAGTGGAGTGATCTGTAACCCAGATTACAACTAACTGCTCAACATTCATCTTTTCCAGCTGAAACTGATATTGTTGATTGAGCCTCTATTATGTCTGGATTTTTTTACAACTTGGTTACGGAGTTTATGTGTAAACCACATTGTGACTTTTGATTCAAGCAGATGCAATTGTTAGGATGAAGCAGATGGAAGCCTAGGTTTCCATGAATTGTCAAGTTTTAGGATGTTTGTGCTCAACATTTCTTAGTGTTGCTCATTGTCTTCAACATGTATTATGCTTTGAACTTGGTTGATTGCAAGGATATATGTATGTATATAGGTTGTAGGGAAAGTTCTCGCGGTTTTTGCAACATCATATTTTATTGACTTTTTAAAAAAAGGAAAACACATTAAGAAATGAATAAATAACCATCATGTACTATCAATCTTTGCCTATCTTTGGGAAGCGTTTCGATGCCCTCTGCATAGAACTAAACTGGCATTGGCTCAAAAAATTCGCTCAACCAGCGATCCAAGTCATCTTCATCATCGCACGCTTTTGCTTGCAAGGCATTAGAGAGAGTCAGGAGAAGTTGGTAAGCTCTTGGCTCATGATCAGGCCCGTACACTGCTGAAGGCAGCACTTCCCATCCAAAGTCGAGTAGCTTCTGGCGAGTCGTTCTTATAGTGAGCGGACGAGCATTGTCGAGCAGGAGTCGGATCGGGTCGTAATTCGGACCCTTTCTTGCGACTTTGTTTCTTTTTTCTTCAGCCGCTGACACTACAGATCCAAAGTGAGGGCACTGTAGCGTGGCAGTACATCACAGTGCATGATGCCTTTGAAATCACATCTAGCACTGATCATAACCTCCAGAAGGTGAAGACCTGCCTTTGGCTGCGGCTGATGCTGCTCATCCTTGTCAACCCAAGGTGGACTGCGCATGATGTTGACGTACAGACACCACTTCTCATCTGTTGTGAATATGGGCTTCATCCAGTTTCTTATGCGTCTGTACAAGGGCAATCCAGTAGCCACCTCGGCACGTCGCGGGAGATCGCTTTGCGTCAAATCATTATCCCACACTGTGATAACTTTTGTACCTTTCCTAACTGACGCAGGTGATCGACGATGGTGGTAAAGTGAGTATGTGAGACTTGCGTCCTTTCACACATAGTTTGCCATAGATCTGAATCAACCAGCTGCCGCAATCGACAATTGTCGACTGCGGACTCGCGTCTCGACCATAAGGAAACATTAGGGTTGAAGTCTCTAGCATGAAAGCATCTGGACCAATTTTGTGCAGTGCGTTCGGCTACTGTACCGTCCCCAAATACGGCGTTGATACGGCGACTGGATGCGGTTACTGATTCACCAAATTTGAAGCTGTATACTAGAAGGCCGCAAAAGTACTGTTTTGAAAAATCCATCTTCCTGGTAGGGGTTGTGCAGGAGTTTACAGTGAGTGATACCAATAAACTTGCACATAGCTGACCTCCTCATAAATACAAAAGATAGGTCGCTGCAAGGCAACGTGTGGTTGAAAAAAAAGGACACCTGTGAAAACCGCGAGAACTTTCCCTACAACCTAATACTTTGATTTCAGTGCACAACTTCAGCGTATGTCTAAGTCTCAGTGGAGGATAAGCAAAACACATTGTTCTTGTTGGTTTTGGAACACAAAGAGTAACGAAATGTTTTGTATGTATTATGTAGACCAAAACTAGATCAAGTTATTAGTCAGTAGGATTAGTAAATTTCGATGCGTCTTCGTCGTATGTTTGGAAACTTGCGAAACGCATTCTCAGTCACAAATACAACACTATAGTGCTAGCGAAAGGGTCATACTCATACGTACGATAGGGGAGAGACAGGGGTCAAAAAGTAAAGACTGTCTCGGCCACACAGTGCAGGTTGATCCGCAACCATAGCTTCGATAGGGCGAACATGGGATTCACCAAAGTGTACGATGACATATACTAGACATTGAAAGCTGTTTCATATATGAATTCAACCGAAACTGATTTAATATTGCTCAGAAAATGAAGAAAAGCTCGTTTGTTCGAAGATGAAACGCTGAAGCTGAGATTTGCGCTGGCTTCCTGCTTTCGTGCAGGGACCAGCGCTCAGCCTAACGTAGAAGATGCCCCAGCTCGATTTTTGTTAAATATTTCAGTAGCTTTGCAGAACTGTATGCTGCGCAGTTGTCAGCGACTTTCTTCATAAAATTCCCTACAACATGAAACCAAAGGTGACATATTTCATAGAAAATCCGAGGAGAAATCAATTTTTTAAAATTTAGATGGGGTCCTTTAAAGTTGCGTTCTTCAAAATTTCTCGCCAATTTTGAGAAACTGTGACTTGCGCGGTTGTCTGTCCAATTGCTGATGTCATTGTGAATACAGTGGTCACCGCAAGAAATGAGTTCATCTGAAATTGGCGGCCATGCTTGAACTTCGGCTTTTCCTAGACTGTACTGTGTGGAGAATTTAAGCCACAACTGCGCATTCCATGTAAACCTGCCCGAATCACAATGCATACTTTTGTTCCCTTGTTCTGGTCCGCGACTGCAACCCGGACACATCTTTTCCTCTCCGTCATAGATGAAGGCTCCCGTCTGGGCACCATCGAAAGTGATGGTGGGCTGAGAAACGTCTCAATGTATCGAATGTATGGTCACAGTCACATTCGACAAGTTTGCGACCCGTGCAGAACTCAGAGGAACGTCTATCGCTCTCATAGATTACAGGGGATTTTTTATTCGGAAGCGTTCTCCGATTGATAACTCAAAATGAGTAAGAGCGGTGTTGGATCTCGTTATTATTTGCTGAGGAGAACAGGGTCGACGGCTTCTTCTCATAGACGGCTAAAGATCCAAATTTCCGATGTCTGTTCCATACGGGCTCTACGCAAGCGTATAATTATTTTGTGTTAATACACACCCTTAGTATCATTCGGTTGAGCGAACATGAATGTTAGCTCCGTTTTCACCTTGTTGATCACGTAGAGTAAAGTCTATGCTCAAATGTCTGCTATTTTCCTAGAAAACGATCCTGGCGTCTTTATTACTACTTAGACTGCTTCTTTCTATTTACTTTTTGTCCTTGCAAAATTCTAGAATTTGGAAGCGTCTGTGCTCTATACAATGACAGCAGAGGGAACCCTACGTACGTACTAAATCAGCACTTCATCCTTTCACGCAAACTTGGTACCAACCGTGAGGAATGGGAAAAAAAGGAATTTTGTTGTAGCGAGGGAGAGTCGGTTCACCCACTATTTGACCAATCTCACTGGACCTTCTCTTGTGTTTCATACGATTTTAAATAGAAACCACATCTGCAGAATAACACTGTAGTTGATTCAACAATCTATTCAAAGAACACTCTTGCTAGTTCTTATTTCTGTTTTGTTGAGTTCTTTTCCTTTAAGATTAGCATGTTCTTCAATGTTGAATTTCTGTTTGTGCTTAACATGTTGACAGATTCTAAGGCATGGATCAGGCGTTAGTTTTCTGCAGAGACATGACTTTAACTTCGCCTTGTTGAGGTTGGACTGTTGATGGATGTTGTGTACTTCTCGCTTCACTTATCACTTGGTCCGTGTGCAGGAAGCCTGAAGGGAAATTCTGCCTTTGCTCGGCACACCGGATGAACGGGGTTAACCAGTATACCCATTTCAAAATTCCGGTGCTGCTCCTATGAGTCTACTGTGAATGAGGACATCTTCCTGGTTGATATGAGTGCTAGCACAAATGACTCTTCTGCTATTTCAGCACTATTATCAGGGATCTTTCCGCATGCGCTAGTGTTCTATGTACGACGACACCACCATCTCGCAATGATCTTCCTACCCTCCTTAAAAATTTGCTTTCTATCATTTACTGCCGGGAACATGCTCGATGTCGGGCCCTTATCATTTTTGAAACCTTTTTATTAGGCTCACCGTGCTTTCGTGAACGTCCTTTACATTTGGCGTCTTGTTTCAGTTAATTCTTACGTTTGTCTCTATTGAAAAGCATTATTGCCTCCATTTCGCTATTCGCCGCACAACTCATCAAACCATTTATAGACCGCTTAAAACAACAAATTTCGAGATTCAATTCCGGGGACAAAAAGTATATGGTTGTAATCAGCACGTCGAGAAGAGGTAGAGAATGCCAAATTTCAAGAATAAAAATTTTGTCTGGACGCCGCTCTCAAGATTCCGTATTCCTCTTGTCTCTACAGGTTTCGCCTCGTGATTCTTTTGGCCAACAGAATTTTTTGTGTTTCTCAGCCCTATAATGCACTATGGGGGCCTCCTTTCTGTGGCTTACCACGGGCGCAGAGTCGGTTCAAACTGGATTAAAAAAATAAAAGTTCAATTTCGTCGGTTTTCCCGGATTCTATGTAAAATTCGTGTATCTCGCTATGGAAGGAAATGACGTGGTGATTCAGATTGAACATGTTTCTCGGCAACATTTCCCTATAAAAGCTTTTACTGGACTCTACGCACCGGCTGGATCCAGAGATAGAAACAAACCGTCAATTTCGTCGAAAATTCCATTTTAATGAATCTTGCAAGTAAAGCAACCCTCGGACTTTTCCTATGCGTATCTGATTGCCTGTTAGCAACACAAATCGGGAGAAAATCCGCGGTTGGAAATGCATGGTTTATCCTTGGAATCATCGTGGATCCTTTTTTCACCATTTTTTCACTCATGTTGACTATTTTCGATCTCCCCTTAGGTGAGAAACTGGTCTTCGAAACTACTATAGCAAAACACGCATTTATATCGAGAATGCAATCGCGTTTTACTAAGATTCAGTAAAGTGATCTAGGAGAGGAACGGAAATATTTAAAAAGCACTGCATTTTGAGCTTTAAATGAGTAAAATATTGATCAATCCATTATTATTATTATTATTATTATTATTATTATTATTATTATTATTATTATCATTATTATCATTATTATTATTATTGGAGCGATATTAACACCTCGAGATCCTCACCCCTCAAATCCTAGCATGTAAAGAATTTTTTGCACCAGCAAATAGCGAACGACATTTCCGTTCAAGAAATGGATGACCTTATGAATATAATCTTTGCTATGAAATGTCGGAGATAATACCGCTTACCGGCGAACGGTCAACAGAGGGCAAATCAAAAGTTTGAGAGGCACAGCTGAAATCATATTTGACTACCAATACTGCTTGAACGGTAATTTCGTGCACGCCAGCTATTACAGTTTAGCGATTGCGATCAATGTACTTAAATTCAGCATTCAAGCAAATTTTTTTGGGGATTTCGCTGAATTCCAAGGTTTTCAGGGCGATGACCTCATAGGCAGTTATGCAACAGCGTGAAACACTCCGGAAGACGGGAAATGAAGGCGCTGTTTCTCATGCGTCCTTAGCGCGGACGAGTTTTCCGCTGAGGGTATACGCACGTAAAGCCACGAAATCATGTGGATGGTGCGTATTTATACACTACACTGTACACTATTCCACACATTACACTATACACAGCGCTATAGCACGCGTCGCATACCAAGTCAACAACGTTGACTGGCGCGGTGGACACCGAAATGGCCATGCTCGCATCCATGTCCACGCCAGTACATACATCCACAGGTAGGCGGTTATTTGTTGTGTTCAACTTACCGTTGTAATTTACTAGCAGCCGGCTACACGGTAAGCGACTCAACTCAAAAGCGAAGTTTTCCGTGAGTGCTGCCTTCACCCCATGGCCCTTTTGAGATAGACAATGGACATTGCATCATCATTGAAGAGAAGGTCTGCGGGTGGTCGTAGATTCTTGATAGTCCAGTCTTTTTTTTGACAATCTCGAAATTGCCGGGCGATGTGGGGTATTAGCGTTGTCACCATTAAAAGCTAGCAGAACCTTGCAGTATGGCTACTGCAGTCCAAAAGTGTGATCCAGAGCGTATATTAAAGCTGAATATGCTGAAAGATGAAGAAATCCGTTCACGATAACACATTGAAAAAAAAAAACACTCATAAACAAGTGCTCCGACTCGCCTCCGGCGAGTCTCTCACTTGTCCACCCTGCGGGACTTCGGTTCTGACGCACCAATAACTTTCAACAAGAGCGGATGAAGCCGACAGTTGCGAGGCTCGCCAAAGGCGAGTCGGAGCACTTGTAGGTTTGTATTCGAATTGTGTGTTGGTTATCGCTTCCAAATAGAAGCTTCAACTTGAGTTCAACTTCAACTCGCATTGAACCATTTCGAAAACGCTCGATTGATCACAGACAGAATCCTGAGAGTTTAACCACTGGTAGCAACTTATATTCAAATAAGTAAATAAATAAACATTGAATAAACATCCGCCTTTTTCTATGATAGACGATTCATAGACATTTGCACATGAAACCTATGCCGTGCGGGTCAAAATTGTGCCACGCTGTGCAAAAAATCATTGTGAAAAATCACTACGCTAAGCGCGGCGAAGCTGTGATGTGATTTGGACAGGGAGCCAAAAGAAAATAAAACCGATTTCTGGAAAAACGGCAAAAAACTTGTCAGTATAGCATGCAAGTCTTGCCTCTAGTTGCGAGCCCTACATTTTCAGGTGTTATGCATTTCCCACTAGGATGGTCACGACCAGAATAAACAAATAAATAAGTAAATAAACAAATATTTATTACATAAGTTATACGTTATGCATTGAACAACATAGGCCAAACAGGGAAAATTCAACGTAAAGGCAGTGTGTCAACTCGTGACAATGCTCATCATTTGAAAACATTCATCATTTGAAAACGTTCGTGCTGCTGAGCACATAGATGTACATTAAGCTTTGAAAGAAGACTTAAAACTCCGAAAAACACGTAATCCTTTGCTGCTGGGATCTTCTGTGGATCTGTCTAAAACTTTTGTTTCCCATCTAGCTAATAGATCATCACCGAAGTACCAGTTTGATGCAGATCCGCTGCAAAGAAAGACTGCGTCAGAGATCTTGGTGTAATTTTCAAAGCACGGTTAGGATTCGGAAGTCATACTAACAATGAGATTAGAAAGGCGTTTGTCATTACCTCCACCATTTTTCGGAACGTCTACTCGAAAGAAGCGAGCATCTTCTTGAAATTATATACGGCATATGTTCTGCATCATTTAGGGGGGTCTATGTTGTCCACTTTGTGTGTCTGCATGCACAAGGCGCGTGTTATCGACGAAAACCGCTTCTTGTCAGGTTTGGGATTCTTTGTAGGTAACGTATCAAGCACGAAAGATTCGTTCTCTGAAAATTTTACCATAATAAAGTTTAAATGCAGTTTCATCATTTGATTCGAGCATATAATCTACTCCAACATTTGACATCTATGCATTTTCAGTGTTGTGGTAATGGCACTGATACTGTGAAATTACTCTTTGCGACAACAATGAACGTTCATGAAGCATGCCTTGTCCGTTAGCCAGATGTCAAGAACTTCGGGTGGATGTCGTTAGGAACAGTGATACGTGCCAGCTTACAGAAGTGAATCAAGCTAAGTGAACCAAGCTCATAAGAGGGCGATCCCTTCCACAAAGCACTGAACGCAAGCTACGCATATAGGAACTCAGAGAAGCTTTTATTGGTTATGAATTCAAAAATATATCATTTTGCACGCCTGCGCCTGCAGCGTGCGGCTGGGTATCCTATCTAATACCGGTGATTTAACCGATCCAACCTGGTTTATACCTATTCAACTACTACCCATCGGTCTACGTCTCCGCAATCCACTATTGCCGACTTCTGCGAGTATCATTGTGGCGTGATACGAGTACTAGTTACCTTATTGCCACTTCCGCAGGTGGTTTTCTTCTTTGTACCCTGTGTACTTTGGTCCGATCGATTCACAATGTCCAGCACCCCCTTGTTCTCAATTCCAGTTCAGGAACGATCCAGGAAAAGGCTGTGCTTCGACATATCGCCGTCCTCAACTAATGAATTTGATCGGGATGTCAATTTACTATTGAGTGATGAAGCCCTCCCACAACACCTTCGCACGGTAATTGCAACGCTATTGGAGGACCGCAAGCTTTTGGAAACCGTTCTTAACCGTAACCGTGAACTAACTGAGGAGATTAATCTTCTCAGGAAGGAGAATTTTGAACTCAAGAATTCCTCGACTTACTCACAACAGAAATCTCGAAATGCAGCTTCTTCTCCTTGTAATTTTTCTCGTTCTGGTTCTCCAGTTCCTACTCCTGTAGAGGGTTCAGCTACTGAACGTAAGAGATGTGTTGTTGTAGTAGGCATGCGCGAGAGCGCGTCACCTATTCCTTCACGCAGAGTTGTAGACGATATAAATGCAGCGTGTCATTTTATGGATTTCTTGGGAATTGAATGTTCTCCAGTTTCCGTCTTTCGCATGGGGCGCTTTAATCGCTCTTATCCTAGGCTCGTTAAAATTGTTCTACCCACTTCATTTCATGCTAACTTGATGTTGAGTCGTGCTTCTCGTCTCAAGCACTACACGACCCAAAAAATTTTCATTCGTCCCTCTCTCCCGAAGGCTGAGAGGGACAGGCTTCGTGCTGAACGAGCAGCAAGGCGCAAAAACTTGAATCATGATAACATGACACTTGAATCTACATCGCCTGTAATCAATAATAATGCACAAAACAATCCACCTGGCCCCATTGTCAGTGTTCAACCAAATGCTTCCGGTTCCGGTTCCTCTGAATCTCAGCGATCTTTNTCAGAATAAGCAGCTGTCGGTTGCGCTGTTTTTCATTGGCTCATTGCTCCACTTCGCAGGCTCAAAACTCAAACAATCTGTCATTTTACCAAACGATACTTGCAACACTCTCGTAGAGGAAGATTAGCGCTTTCGAACCGTATATGACTTGTCCATGAAAGATAACAAATAGGTGGAGAAAAGTGCATCTGGAAAAAAGCGCAAGGACTTATGTTAACACCTAATAGAAATTGAATTACAGATAAACAGGTACTCAACTCGATTTTGTACGATGGGATCAAAACGTAGGATTAGAAAATGTTCTGTGGGGTAGTTAGATGTTTGTCTGAATAGATCGCTGTCGACTTCATACTTTCAGGCTCTAACGAAGGAGAACTCGCTGAAACGTCAACAATGAATGAAGGAAACAACAACCTCTTATACAGCTCTGCAACGTTAACCTACTGGTAGACTACTTAAATGCTATATGTGTATGCCTATTCTATGCGCATACAATTAAAAGTGAATAAGCAGTTACCAGTGGCGGACGCAGANCATCATGTTCAATGAGCAACATTCGCTCAATTCTCAAAAATGGTAGTAGTCTAGCATTCATGATCCAGAGTTTCCGCTTTGATATAATAGCCATAGCTGAAACATGGCTTAAACCTGATGTTTGTGTGGAGTCACTCCTCGGTGAGAGCCTTTCTAGATACGTAACATTCAGGTGTGATAGACCCATTAAAAAGGGTGGAGGTGTAGCACTTTTCATTGAATCCCATCTTTCACCCCTTCTAATTTTTGATGAGGCAGTGCCAGATGCATATGAGTTGCTTTGTTGTGATATGACTACATGTATTTTGGATATGAGAATAGTTGTCATTTATAGGACTCCCTACTGCCCTATTGGCTTGAGTGACCAACTTTTCACAGCAATTAGCGATCTGGTATCCTGCGACCGTTCCTGCATAGTTGTAGGAGATTTCAACATGCCGGAAATTGACTGGAATGGAAACCTCACACGTAAGGGACTTGGCGCCGTCTCAAAATCCTTTCTAAATTTGTGCCAAACTCACAACCTATCTCAACATGTCAGATCTAGTACTCTGGGTAAAAATACTCTTGATCTTGTGTTGAGTACCAATCCGGAAATTATCTCGGACATTAGGTTAGGGGCCCCTGTGGGATCTAGTGATCACAAATCAATCACATTTAATTTGAACATCTCTCGGCAACAACCAATCCTCGTCGTTCGGAGGAATTTCAAAGATGCTGATTATGATAAAATCAATCAATACTTGCTTGGCGTGGACTGGTATGGCTCTTTCGGATCTGTTCTGACTGTTAACGACATGTATGAACTGTTCATCGCCATCCTTCATCATGTAATCGATAAGTTTATTCCACTTAGCAAAGTTCCCGCCAATCAAATGAAACTTCCATCTCACTTGAAGGCTCTGGTTACTAGAAGAGCTGCTGCATGGGATCAAGCATCCAGGACTGGAAGTCCTACTAGTTGGAATACTTTTAGGAAATTAAATCGTAAATTCAAGTGTACGCTTAAGAAATACAATTCATTAATCGAAAAGAAAGTTATCGAGTCCGGAAGTAAGGCTTCATTTTACAAATTTTTGAAATCCAAACTAAACGCAAAGGCAAAGTTAGGGCCTATTCGGAAAGAAGATAATACCATTGTAACAACCGATCTGGAAAAGGCTGAAGTCTTTGCTGAAGTTTTCGAAAAGTTTTACACATCTTGTGACGAGACAGGGAGTGTGAGTTCAGATCCCAAATACCCTATGATGGAGGACTCCATCTGGTTCCATGCTGAGGAGGTTCATACCCTTCTTGCTCACTGGCCGACTTCCTACTCAAGGACACCTGATGATCTACCGCTGCACTTCATCAAAAATGTTGCTTCAGTTATCAGTGCACCTCTAGCCTTCATTTTCAATCTAAGCTTTATGCGGGCTGAAGTGCCGTACAAGTGGAAGCTTTCTTTTGTAACACCATTCCCTAAAAATCACCCTACTCCTCACCGCTAAATTTTCGCCCCATAAGCATTACGTCTATCTTTGCAAGGACCTTCGAAAAAATTCTTAAGAAAAGAATTGTCAAGCATCTTGATGAGTTCTCCGTTATCTCAGAATACCAACACGGATTCCAAAATGGCAAGTCCACAGTTACGGCTATGATTCAGAGTTTGAATGATTGGACTTGCGCTCTTGATGCTGGTAAAAGTGTAGATGTGGTTTATTTTGATTTTTCTAAGGCTTTTGACCATGTGTCGCACAGTAAACTTATTCTGAAACTGCAACAGGTGGGGATCCACCCACGTATTGTTGAATGGATTCGCTCATTCATGTCGGAAAGGTACTTTTCCGTTCGCGTGAACTCATCTTTCTCCAAACCTCGGAGAATGGTCAGTGGGGTACCTCAAGGAGGAGTCCTTTCCCCTATTTTGTTTAACCTTTATACTCATGAATTGCCGTCACTCATGCTAAATAAGGGAGTTAAGTGCAGTGTTTTCGCCGATGACCTCAAAATATACCATACCATTACAAGTCCTGATGACATAGGAGTGCTGCAAACCGCAGTCAATGCTGTGCAGGAATGGTCTGCAAACTGGGAGCTTCCATTGTGTAAAGAGAAGACAAAGGTTCTGCATCTTGGATCAAAAAACCCTGTAGGCAGCTACTACGTGGAGAGTTCTGTAATACAGCATGTAGATCAGATTAAAGACCTCGGCTTTCTGGTGACTAGGGATCTCTGTTTTGATGCGCATTGTTACCAAATCGCTTCAAAGGCTTCCAGGGTAGTGTACAATCTATTTCGAGCTCTTAGCACACGTAACACTGAAGTTCTGCTGCGAGCTTATAAGACATTTGTTCGCCCAATTCTAGAATATGGCACTACTGTTTTCAATCCATGCAAACTTACTACGGCTGCAAAACTTGAAAGAGTTCAAAATAGCTTCACTAGAAAGCTCATGGCTAGGACACTTGGTTTTCTGTACGAAGGGGTTCCAGGACATGAAGTAGGAAATACTAATTTTTGGCTCCCATCATTAGCGATCAGAAGACGGAAGTTTGACCTAATACTATTCCATAAAATCGTCAATGGGATGTGCAAAATCAGGCCTGAAATGTTCTGTTTATCTAGACCCTCTCTCACCAGGGGCAATGCCGTCAAGTACTCTATTATGCGGGCTAAGCACAACATCAGACTACATTTTTTCACCAACAGGGCTGGTTCTGAGTATGTTAGTCTACACAATAAGAAACCATTTCCTGCTAAACTCGGCTCTTTCAAAAATATGATTGACACTTATCTGGGAATGTAGGTGGTGCTCAGCTAATTGCCCATAATCTTTTTATCTATGTCTCCTTTCTCTTTTGTGCAACTCGCTCTCAAGATGTTGCAGTTTTATCGTTTTAGGGTTGCAGTTTGTTTTTTTTTTACGTCGCAAGTTTTCCTACCTCATTCACATTGTTATTAATCTATTCCACACGAGTTATCTCGTGTAATAAATTATTATTATATATTATCTCCATCCTACTAGTTTCTGTTCCCGCTACCGTTCACAAGGACAAATCTCTCAGCTCAGGCTTCGAGTATACTCCATAGAAATGTAACAACTAGCATTGCCATTGCTCACCGATCTTATTTTGATTCTTCTTGATTTGGAAGTGGTTTTTTACCCAAAGTCGGATCATCCACAACCAGTACTCATCAAGTATGAAGCTGCCAAAGCAACGGCAATGTTATTTGCTACGTTCTCCACTGAATATAGTCTGCTTGAAAATTATTAAAAACATGCCGAGGAAGTTGATATTAATGAAAAAAAAATCAGTCAAGATGGTGAAGTACAGCACTTGTGCTTTGCAACGCTTCTGTTCACCCAGGTTTTTCTCGCTCGTCTTCTACTAATTGGAAGCAAGTTGCAATATTGCTGTGTACACTGTTGGTATGCTTGGCTGGCGATGTAGACGCATTCAAAGTTGCATATGATGTAATGAAGAAGAGAGAAGGTGTGCCGTCGGTACTTCATAGAATCAGTACGTCGTTTATTTCATCGTGGAATATTGTAAGCGATAGATGCTTCCATCTTGTGTAGGGCGGTGTTTGAGCGGCGAAATCACAATGGGTGGTGGAGGCCTACGCAACTGTGAAGATCATACAGCCGTCTGCCACATCTCCTAGGACGCCCTCAAAGTGCCCTTGTAAGATTGGACTAATTAATTATCAATCAATATTTATTTAGTATTAATTCTAATACTTATTACTCATTAATTACTATTTACGTAGAGCTACGATAGGTAGGATAATCAGGTTTCTGAAGACTAGGAATAACATAACAGGACCAATTGCACATAAAGGCATCCGTTGTGAGAACATTCGTCAATGAATTTCTCAGCCGCTATCACAGTGGCGACGAATGGATGGGCACCAATCTGCAGCACGCTAGTGGAGTGGAAGCTATGGAGTAGGAGGACGAGCGAAGAGAGGTTACCTGCTTATATTAATAAATTGTGTTGCAGACATCAAGAGCAGTTGCAAAAGTTGCTTCACGGGTGGGGAGTCAGGCCGGATCTCAGGACATTCTGACGGTAACACGAGCGATCAAAAGACCAAGAGCTTAGGTCTAAAATATGGAGCACTCGGAGCCACAATCGACGCCAATATGTGGTGACTCCGGTTCTTGTGGAAAAGCTACGGTTTGTTGCTCAACCAAATTAATACAATATAAAATGTAGCTGTTCTTAATTCAATTATTTGCACAGGCTGCATCGGTATATACATGAAAAAAGTATTCTTCTGGCTTCACAGCTGACCCCGCCTGGGACATTTACGAACTCCCCGCTCAAGGTCTGCTCAACAAGTTCTTCCTGGCAAAAGGCGAAGAACTGCTCCAACTGTTTCACCTCTGTCCCAAATGTGGCCATAAGATCCCTGAAGGGAACACAGTACGGCTTCTCGAGTTCGGGATAGTTTAATACCTCTGCAATAACGGTTGGGATTGGCAAAGAGGATATAGTGCGACACGTGTTGAACACGTGTCTAATGGATGTCAGAGCAGTGCACAAGTAGTCGGCGGTAGGTTTCCTCAATACTATATAGAACGCTTTTATGAGACTATCGCACTGAAGTTAATATTCAGATGCCTGGACCCAGCCGTTACACCAGCTGCGGGAATTGGCCAGTAGGAGGACCACGCCCTGAAACGTTGAGTGAAAGAAGCGAGGCTTTCGCCATGTTTTGGGACGTTGCGCTCAATCGTCGCCTGCAAAATGACTTGGAAAAGACTAGCCCATGGAAGCACTTCCCATATGCGAAGCGAGAAACGCCCTTGACCGTCTTACTGCCGCAAGTAGATCTTCCAGTGGGTTGATTTCATAATAAACCTAATTATAGAATAGTGCCTATGAATTGTCTTCCACTCCCATTACCACGTATCCGTTCCACGCCAAAATGGCGCCTCAACGCCTTACGACTGGGTGGACTGGCGGGCGAACGGAGACTGGAGAGGGTATTCGAAGTGAGACGGAAGTATCTCTTCAGAACATCACGTTCGACGTTCAAGAGTACTGTGCACCAAGTGTGGAGAAATGATGTGTTGGATGCTGTTCTGAGTGCGAGGATGGAATCATTGCAACAAGATCGCAATGCTGGCGAGATGAAAGAAACAAGCATTCACAGTGACATTGCAGGCACGACGGAGGCGAAAGACATCCACGATCAGCTGATCTTGGAGGTTCTCCAGATCTGTGGCAAATTCAAGTAGATGGTTTTCAACTCGAAAGTGCTGGAGCCCGTGAGTACAGCGATGAATACCGCTGTCCTCCAGATAGCGTATGCTATGGTGGACATCGCAGTCTAGAAACAGACAACAGTAGCCTCAACTAGAGAGCCTTGTGTAATTGTGTAATAATACATGAGTATGTAGATAAAAGCACTTATTCAAGGTTTGGTTAGCATGGAAGTTGTCATAGAGAGGAAGAAAGAAACCACAGCGACTATCTCGAGAGTTAGGACAATCCGAATGATTTCTATTACTCTAGATTTTTGACTAAGTAGACGCCTGTAAGAATTTCAGCAATATTATCTTATTCTTATCATACCATTAGGGTGGTCAAAAATCACTCCATAGTGTCGCGCCAGTCTTCGTCATCCTATTCCAAAGGCAGAGTGTTGATAACACCCTGGAAAGACATCATGGCAAATGTCACAGATTTCGAGCTGGCTAAACACCACACCCTTGAAATCCAACGTACCCTTCTGTACACGAAGGGAACTTATTCATTATGGCTGCTCGTACGTATGAGGGTAGCTCTAGGTAATCGCCTAACCCAGAGCGTCCATAGGCTCGAAGCACATAAGATGTGTATGCGTATCAGTAGAGAACCCTAGAGACAACATGGCAGACAACATGGTTTGATTCCAGTCATTCAATATTTCAGTGAACGTGCTTGGTCGAGTCCCTTTCTCTCGAAACACTGTGTCCTCTGGTACCTCATTAAATGTTATCCTTTGTACTGTAAAATGTTTTTGAATATGAAGACTACGTCTTCACTCAAAACGATCTTCGCGTAAGGCGGATGATGAGTTATGCAAGTATTGCTCACTTTAGATAACCTCCCATTAAAATTCACCATCATGCCTGGCCTGATACGATCACTGGGAAACGGGTCACAGCAAAATTCCCACAACAGATATTCTTTATAATTGTGGAGAAATTACTGCACTAGCAGCGTCTACACCAGTCTTTCGATAAAAACCTTTCATAAGACTCTGTTCGAAAAGCCGACTTGTTATTAATCAGTAATCGGGAAGTTTCCTCTTGTCGTCCACCTCTTGTATTCCCTTTCTGCCAGTTTTCGTCAGAGAAGTTCCTTCACTGCAAAACCGAACAGACGAATTCCGGCTAGGATCTTCCATTGGCACCGGAAATGGCACATTTGCTGATCTAACCTCAAATTTGCGACTGTCCAGCTGTTAGCAAAAAACTTGTACTGTTAATTGTCATTGAATTGAGTTTCATTTTATTAGATCTTTTCCTATGGTCTGAAGGTTCCAAAAAAAGTTTTATTATAATTCAAATAACAACAAATAGGAGTCGAGCTATGTGCCGCAATGTTCGCTGGACTTCTGCCGTTTTTACAGCAGGAGTTCGACTGCGCTGCTTCAGAATTCGGTGTTCTACATCTAACAAGGGAGGCGGATAGTGCTGGAGGTGACTGAATTTGGCTGAACTGTTTTCGCAAAGTAGGCATTCGTGGTACCTGACAACTGATGCTCGGTTAGAGTAAGATTTGTGTTACATAAGACGCAGTTGAAAATTTGTTTGGGAGCTCTTCACCTCTGCAGAGAGTTTGACAGCCGAAATCGAGGAGCCCTTCGCAGTGTGGCAAAATGGTATGATTCTCACAGAACGCTTAGAACTTGCCGTAAAATTCTACCTACTGATGTCCGCGAACCTTTGATGTTCCCAAACACAGCGAAAGAAGTCCCACTTCAATCCGCCCTAACTCTAAAGGGAAAATTGGTGTAGTCGAAAGTTCGAGTTACCAAGTTTGATGCCTGTGATTGAGACCGGCCGAGTATGATATGGGAAGAAAATGTACCAGAGAGAATAAGAATGGTCTCGAGATTACTCCACCTATATTTGGTTAGCCTACTGCAGCGTTATGGTAAATTTATTATTCGTGCGTGTGCGGCTAGCAAATTTGCCTTTTTCGAGGGTTTATTCTGAAACTGATTGCATTTTGAAAACCAGGCGGAAGACAAGGCTAACATCAAGGAGTGTTCAAAAGATCATTTGCTTCAGAAGGGTATATGGACAAATGCGAAATTCACTCAGTGATCACTAAATACAAGCGCTCAAAAATCCCTGAGCATAAACAGTGGAAACTTGTGTAACACCCTTATATATTCAACCACCTCGTTTCTAGGTGAAGTACCTTTTCTCACAACCATGCGTGTATATAGTAACTGTTCACACCAACTGAAGACCCTATTGTACGGATAATAAATCAACTTATGGTAATAGAAACGAGGATAAAGATATCAACAAAGAGAACAGGGACACAGAACCAAATGTAGTTGAACAGATTGTAATAAATCTTTCTAAAGCTTGAGTTTCAAGGCTTTATCTCCTTCTTCTTCTTATCCAGATCTAGTTAGGAAAGGGTCCAAAAATCATTTGCGGTGATGAGGAAACAGTTCAATCGGAAGTTCCAAAACTAGAAATATCTACTAAATATTGCACCCACACCATTTGTTGTCAGTCAGTTGAATGTTACAAGAATTTCTTTTTTACACGAACAATAAAATATGTTTGTTCAGTAGTTTGGTATAACGATACGATGGTATAGATCCCTAGGTTATTTAATTCTTGTACGAAAACTAGGGGCTGTCTTATAACACCTAATAATCAATAAGGGTTTGATTCATCATCGTGTACTTTTACCTTTGCCCTTTGTACCTCAATCGATAAATAAATATATCCCAATCATCAACTCATCTTACCGAATCCAGGTCTTACTGAATAGTAGGAGATATCCATCAGCGATAAGTTCTTCAAGACATGTCCAGCCTTCTTGCTGGACATGCGAGGCCAGTGTTTCCCTTACTAGCCGCCATCTCAAGTGAACACCATCCAGTCGAAGTTTTCTTTCTCAAGTGGAAGTTAATTTACAATACAAAAACTCATCAATTTGACCAGAGTGTAAGGTGGTTGCCGGGTTCCGTGTCAGGTAAAACCTGTGTTGGAGAGTCTTACTCGGCAATCGCCTAAACTGGTGTCAAGCGCTGGCAGACGGCCATAAGGTGTTCGATAGACGAGACCAAGGCCGAAGAGTTAATTACTAACTCTGTTAACAATCGGGGGAAAAACTTAGAGAGGACGTTTCCCTATTATAATTTGAAGAGAGCCTTATGTTTTCCGTGTGTCCAACGAGAACATATTTCCTGGCCTTACACAATTTTGTACTAACATTTATTATCAAAATACTCTACTTCATACCTATGACTCTTTATTGAACGAGAGAGAGAAAGAGAGAGAGAGAGAGAGAGAGAGAGAGAGAGAGAGTAGGAGAAAAGGAAGTGCACGAGGCTAACCCCGGGGATTGAAACGAAACACCATTTTCGGAAGCATTGTCTAAGATGATGTTACGGTATGTATATCATTTTTGCCCGATGCTCCTGATACGCGCAGGAGAGCGCGTCAAAGATGTTTCGGCAGCCTTCAACTTCCACTGGCCCAAAATCTTCAAGGGAGCCTTTTTGACTGAAACTTTGCATATGGGGGTTATTTGAGTTGCTGAACACGAATATCGTAGCCATTTTGCACCGGAACGCATTTTGGTAGGGTTACGGTAGTAGTAGTATGCGGAAGTACACCTACCGTAACCCTACAAAGACGAGGTTATGGTACAAGATGGATACGGTATTTGTGTTGAGCACCTCAAATAACCCCCGTAGGCAATGTTTCATTCCAATTTTTTTGAAGATTTTGGGTCCGTGAAGGTTGAATAGTGCTAAATGTTCTATTGCCCTGCCATAGGAGTCCTGAATGGGATTCATGAAACTTTGACCGCGCCACTCAATCGTGGCTACCGTGAGTAGCTATCCTATAGACGATAGAACGTTTGTAGACGCATCACTATGGAGTAAAACTCATCTGTTTGTGTGTTTGTTGGTTATCGCTTATATCTCACGATCCAACCGACAAACATACATGAAGCCTATACCGTTCGACTCAGAATTGTGCCTCGCAGTGCAAAAAAATCATTATCATCTGCGCAAAGCGCAGCTTCGCCGCGCTTCGCATAGATCACGCGATGGGAGTGGCGCTCTCCCAAGGCAGCGCGGATGCGCCCGCGGACAGCGTACTCCGACACTAGCAGCTGAACCGTCAAACTGTGCCCATCTGCTAGGTGAGTTTTTTCACGCCTCTTCTAATCGTTTCGAAGGTCTTTGGATTTGTATGTTTTGGAAGCGGGCCTGGCATAGGGCCGTCCTTGGGTATGCTTTCTACTACTGCTTGTTTCTGGAGTGCAAGTTTTCTTTGCTCTACCCGGCCTTCACATTGTTGATGCTGGTCCCATGCAAAAAAGCAGCTTGAGACGGAGCAAATAAAGAGCAAGCAAAAAGCAAAAAACAAAACGGATCGCTCAGGATTATCGTACAAGCACCCTTTTTCGTCAGAGGTGATGATTCTGTAAAAGAAACATCTTTTGTGGCGTTGTTCTAGGAAGCCGCGGCAAATGGCTACTTTTCGCTTTTTGTTGGCTTCAGAGAAAACACGTGAGATTACTGAGGGCTTTTCAGGTGAACAACAAATCTATTTTAGGTAAGGGTCGAAGTACGGTTGACTGCGGATCCCCAATCGGCATAGCAAGACTCCTGCTGCATATGTGCGGGTTATTTAGTATATCGTTCATTTCAACATTCGTTTCATAAAATCTTCAAATGTTTCTGATTGTTCCCAGTAGAATGTGTTGCTTCATTTCAATACTATTGTTGTCACCATTTGTGTTACAGTTACATACATATACTTATTTGTACCCACATGGTCATTCCGTGTATTAATACACATTTCAATACTATTGATACTATTAATATTACTATTACTATTAATCATTTCAATACTATTAATACTTCTTTCGGAATAGTGGAGAAGAGACGTAAGAATGCGTTGTTTTTCTGCCACGTTAGTGAGCAAATAATCGAGTGACCAGGAAACTTCTCACGTGTACAAAGAGCTACTGACTCTTGAGAAAAAACCTAAAACTTTTGACTCACTGAACACTGAATGACGTAGCTCATTGAAGAGTTGATCTACTGATAAGGGGATCAACTCGAACAGCGGCAGCGACCAGCCAGCAACGAAATGGTGTCAGCCCACCTCAGGGGTGAAGTCACGGTCCACTCACGACGATAAGTTAATTTCTTGTGAATGCATAAGCCCAAGCTCTTATCATTGCCTTCAAGAATAATACTTCAATTCCTCTTCTGACAGACATGCTAAGAATTCTGAAGAGTCGGTACCCTAACGATATCAAAAATTGAAACCTGCCAAACCATCAACTTTTTTACGTCCAGTTGACGTAAAGTAATTCCAAGACAGGCTGGACATCTTTATTTATATTAGTAAACACTCGATAGTGAAGGTACAAAAATTAATTTCAAGTATGTACATCAAACTTGCTCTGATAGAAGAGGTGGTCCCATTAGTTCCTGTACCGGTCGACCATGAAAGTGGATTTGGATCACTATCATTTTTGTACCTTTAAGTATTAAAATAAAGCACATTGTAGTAGAGAAAACAAGTAATTTAACATTTACTGGATAACTTCATTCTTAAAAAGGCAGCCAAATTAGTTGGGTTCAACTTGTTAGGATTCGGTATAATAACGATACGTATATATTCATTTAACACTCTTCTATCAATGTGTTCCTGGGCCTGAGCCTGTCTAGCTTGTTTATTGACGTTGGCAAAATGGAACCCGGGAATCTATAGATATGAGAACTAAACATGTGGCAAGAATATATACTATAATCAATAAACCTAATATCTACAATATTAAGAGAATAAAATGAAAAGGAAAAAGAAAAAAGAAAGAAAAAGAAAAAGCTCAGCTTCCGTTTCGTGCTGTACCCTTATACAGAATTGAGCAAAAAGCATAGGACTTCACCCAGTACTCATCTGTAAGGAGGCCCAGGCTATACCTACCATTCAAAAAGAAAAAAGGAAAAATCAAAACACTCACCATTTTGTGGGTCCTTCGCGAAACCATGAGGGGCCACGCATGCACAGACAGAAGCAGTAATGAATAAGTAAATAATAGATAATGAAATAAAATCCTGAAACCTGGGTAATTAAGCCTGTAAGTCACCTTCTCCATGACAGTCGCCCAGAAGGGTAAGAACGTCGACGTTACGGAAAAATAGTCGACTAGGAGAACAGAAGACAATCCAAAAACATTTCACATTTTGGCCCAAAAAACTTCCAGTACGGTACACCGTTCGTCTTGGGAATCCATGACATGAACAATCCTTTCTATAAATACCGTAACCTATAACATAAATATTCATAAGATCCATTATTCTAATTTATTATCGGCTCGGGTTGGAAGCGAGGGATTTTCTTTTTCTTTTTTTTTAACCTTTTTTGAATTGGATAACCTATACTATCCCTTTTACATCCTTTATGCATCTGGGAGGGCCATACCTCTAAATAAAAATAGGGATTTGTACTTATGGGTAAGACAAGCGGAAAATGGCAGGAGAGGTTAGTTTTCCATGACCCCAGTGCTAGTTGTTTCGCAAGGAACAGAACAGGGAGCGCCACCCCCTAGTAGCAGCCCTACCAAACCTTTGGGGAACTCCTTACCTTTCGGGACAGGCCACTCACTTCTTTGGTCTCAAAACCAAAATTACTACGCTAAAGAACGCCTTACCAAAAATAAGGCGGGAGCCATTCAATACTATTTGAAAGATTTTGGAAATCAGTATATGTATAGGAGTAAGTAAGTGCTTTTCGAGGCCGTGGATGGGTCACCGCCACCGACGCCTACTGTAGATAGTGAGTTGAATAACATAACCAATGATAATATTAGATTGTATTCAGCTGATTTCACAGGCATGTTTACCAACTTGACACATAAGACTATTATGAATAATATTAAAAAAAAAACTACTGAAAGTGTGTTTTAAGAATGCTAGTAAGAACTACATTGCTTCTAATGGGTTTCATATATTTTACACAGATAACACAGATATGAATAGATACCAGCTGCATAGACAAGAAGATCTAATATGCTATGTGGATCATCTACTTAGAACTAGTTACTACATGTTTGGAGAATTCATATACAAACAGACGAGAGGAGTACCTCACGGAGGTAACTTTAGCCCTTTACTAGCTTGCCTTGCCACATCGATGATCTTTTTATAGTACATAATAAAGAAGAAAAAGATATAAATGATATACTTAGACTGGTATATAATAATAAATTAGAATTAAAAGTCACACATAGGAATCCTTGTGAATGCAACTATCTTGATCTTACATTAAGGGTTGATAAAGGTTATATACATACTACTCTACCTTTTGATTCAGTTCGTTCATAACGATAGAAGCCAAAAAAAACGACCTATGGACGGCTAAAAAGTGTTCCTCCTTTGGAGATTTTGGTAAAAAATGATGTCGGCTTTGTGGATCAGCTCCGCTTCGGCCGTCTCCTGCACTTGCGAAAGATATCTTCAACGCCTTCGTCGAATGTGAATTTTTCCCAACACACCAATCTTGTAAGTAGAACATTTTTTTATAACTTGTTCCCTCCACGTGTGTTTGATGGGGGTCTATACACCACCCCCAATTTCCTGTGGAGGTATTTTCTTTGAGTTTCCAAAACCCGTGCCTTCTTTCTCTCACCAGTAATCTCGGCTATCCGTGATGCATTGTAGTTCATTGTGGAGAGCTTTGAGTATTGCTAGTAGGTGACCAGTAGGCTGAATATAAGAGGTTATTTCCAATTGAATAGAGCAAAAGAATGTTGTTAGTACTTACTAGTAGATATCCTTGTTTGAATTAAGCTTATCAGTGGAGTTCCTGGTTTCGCAGGTTTCGCAGATGGGGATGCCCTCGCGGTCAGACGCATTCACAAGATCGTATTGGAGGGTTTTATTCAGAAGGCAATTGTTGAACCGTGTGAACGCCTGGTTTCCATTTGCCATTGCTTCCATGTGTGGTCTCTCATTCAGTGGGGTGTGCGTACACGCAGTGTATGGCGCCGTTGGTTTCTCAAAGACATAACTATTCAACTTGAATAACTGAAAATTTTTTGCTTACCTGTGCCGAAGAGTGGATGCCTCAAACATGCATGAGGCACATGTTGAACAAGTGGCGAATTTGTTCCCCAATGTCATCCTTTATAGCTTTCCACAAGTGGATTTTCATTTTTCCCTCTATGCTGCAATTTGAGCACAATTCCCAACTTCGGACTAGGTGCCATCCATCGAAGTAGTGTGCAACGACTCGGATGTCTCTCTCTCTAATTGCTTCAGCGAAACCGGCACGGCGCGATTCTTATCGGTACATATAGGCGAGACTGACCAGCCTTCAGCTTTTAGCCATAGAAGTGAGATTCTCATGCCCCCGATCTCCATGCGCGAGCTGATCCCTCCTAGAAATATCGATCATACCTCAAAGCGTAGTTGTGATCAGTGAAACGTAAACCGGTTTCAGAGCAATGAAGCACTCCAGTGTGCAACACCAACTTGGAGTTGAGATCCACTAACACCACCTTGCATATTAGTGCGCTATAGTTGCAACTATGTAAGACCCGTCGGTCACGAAGTGGAGTCCATCTTCCTAATGAAAGATATCGTTATCTTGGAATTTATTCTGTCTGCCTTGTGTAGTATGGGTTTAGCTGTGCATTTCTGCTCACAAGGGCGAAAACGCTGGCATCGCTCGTAGACTTTTTCTGTGGCGGGTTTGCAGTGTTCGAACCACTTTCAATAGAAACTCTCAGAAAACAGATACAAGGAAAAGTAACCACAAAGAGCGTTCCAGTCACGACATCCGAAGCTACCCCTAGTACATTACCGAGAAAGGACTTCTCACAAGGATGATTCACAGCTCGTGACATCCCTTTGAATTTTTCGATCGGATTTTCGCGTAGGGAGCTGCTACGGCAAATGTGTTGGATTATAGGTGCCGTGCCTTGAGTTGTCAACCGCACACTTCCACTCTATGGCGGCTTCTGTCCTTATTCCGAAAAAATCGTAATGTTGACAGCAAAAACACTCCTTGTACCATCTCCTACTGATCCAGAAGTATCAGTCCTGGGAGGGGTGTTGTGTCCCAGAAGGAGTCGACGCTAGACTCAGTGGATCGTTTCTTGGGAGTGGGACTGAATGGCCAGCTCTGAAAAAAGGCCCAACATTATTTGCATTTCTGGTCGAGATAAATCACTGCACTCGGTCCCTTCCAATCTATAAAGCCTTACTGGGTTCATTGATTGTAATAGGGATGTGGGAAACTCTATTTATAGAACGGAACTATCTACTAATCATAAACTGACCAATTTACACGCAATATTACAAATTTATTCATGCTTATCAAGGACTCGGTATATAAATATGAAACGGAAAAAAGAATTCAATGGCTAAAACTGTCAGAAAACTAGAAAATCGAAGATTGCCAACGTTGATTTCCATGACTGGTGGAACTGAAACACTAATCATCTGTTAAGAGCATTTCTGATTATTCTTTCGACACACGGCTTATTTCATTACACTTGTTACATTTCACATACCTCTACAGAATCGACGTCATTTCCATGAAAGACGAGAAAACCGAACTTCCTAACAGTCATAACGTCGAAGAGCAGGACCACTGAAAATAGCCACATATATAAACAAAAATAAGTGACTTGCTCAGCTGCTGCCCCGTGCTGAAAGATATCGACTGTGTTCAACCCTCTACTTTTTTTCTACATTCTTACTTTTGTTGAACTTTGCCAAGAATAGAAAGTGACTGGATAGTACACAACTTCCGAAATGAAGTTCAAACCTAGCTTACCTGCTCTGATGATGTCAGCGATCGCATCTGGCGACTGCAGCAAGGTTCTAATCGGCTATGATTCTTCACAAACATTCCTCTTGCGAACGTTCGTGGTAGGACCTAGGTGGGTCTGTAGATACATACATTTTGCTATGTGACAGTGATGCCATCATTCAAGCGGTCATGACTACTGTTTTGCAACTATTACTGAAACAAATATCCCTTCCAAGAAGACTAATTCTCAGAAGGACTCATCTACGTATTGCTATGAATTGAAGGGACTTCATGTGGGTTAAAGTGGAGAAGAACATTGGAAGATACACCAGTTTCGGAATTCTCTTCCTAACGAGAGAAAACTCGTAGAAACGTACCACTTACGTACTCTTTTTTTTTGACAGTGGTACCAAAAGTTTAGATGAAAGCGTGATTTTCTAGCTACTTTTGAATCAGTTCGCGGCTCGCCACTGGCCGAAATCTTCACTGCAAATTTTCACACCTCAAAACTTTTTGGGCAGATTACATGCACTGGAACGTTTTTCAGTCAATAACAGTTCCAGGCACCTACGTTTACTATCGATGCACTGCGTTTGAACAAGTTTGTAGCAGTAGACCGAAAAGAATGCAACTTCGCGCATCAGGGCTTTTTTCATAGGGTTGATGTTGTAAAGGAGGACTTGTTTGCACAAGTCCTGCTCATGTCATCAACAATCTTATAAGCTTCTCTTGGCTGGATGTACTTCATGAGGAAATCTTAAATTCTTTTGATCTTTCCCCACCTCTGAACCTTTTCAATGAAAAGAGGGTTGTTTCCGAGTGTCTGCTAAGTGAAAAATATAAGAACAGTATGAGATTGACCAAATCACCATCTGAAACAATTTTCGAGCTTGAGAGATCTCGCAGAAATGGAGTACGAAAACGCTATTCGTGTCCGCAGCGTTACGCCTTTTGAGTAAGAAGTACGCTGCCATCATAGAAAACGAGCTCCGTTGCAGATTCTTAGAAGCATCGTATAACTCAGACACTCGGGCGGTTGAACCCCAGGAGAAATACAGTTGAACCGCAGTTGTACCTGCTGTTCAAAGCAAATTTTTCATGATGTTACCCCCCACTATCTGATACCGTGGGGGAACGTGGCCCATTCAGCCTGCGGTTCAACCGCTGGGAACAAAGGGAGGCATCCGGCCCTGGTCCTGCTTCAGATCCGAAAACCGGCTCAACGTGATTGTATCGCAGCCGAATACTGCCAAAAGGCGACAAATTGGAATGTGAACTGATTTATTGCATATGTCCGCAATGAAATCACACAAAATCTCCACTTTATTAGGATAAACTACACTTCCTTCTTCCCCAGCGCAGTGGTGGTGCTCGCAGTGGTGGTTCAAGCAGCCGTCCCTGCTCTCCAGTTCACCTGACATACAAGGTAATTAGATTGCATTGTGGTACATCACTTCTAAAAAAAAGAGAGAGAAGTGAAGGGAAGTAAGGGGGAAAGAGAGAAAGGGAATAAGATAGAAATGAATCAAATCGCAGCTTTAGCGGCGATGGTTTCAACAGATCGAGTTTTGATTTATGAATTTGCGCGCCCACGCAAATGCGCACGTGACGCGTCTGCGGGGCGAACACGCCACGTGCTGGGTGGAAGAGGAGACGTGCTGCGCGAGGGAACGTGCTGCTATCGCCCCCAAATGCAAAAAAAGGGCGGGGAGCTGAGTGTTCCTGCTGCGGTTCAACCGCCCGAGTGTCTGAGAATGCCCATACTCTTGCTATGAATTTCTGCAGAATTTTCGCAACATCAATTCTTCTCCCCGTAAAGCTGCAACTCTTTCTCTCTTTTACGGAATGTTCAACCCTATGTGGAGACCACGGCTGTGTCAGGAATTCCCTGAAAGCTTTCGAAAGATTACTTCACCTAACTCTGTCTGAAACCTACCTTTATCTTCAAGACATTCTCAAATCAACTATGCCTTGGAGTAAAATCATATACATAGTGCTCCCTTCTATCGTTACTAATATAGACTCATACAGGAAGTTCCTTTATCGACTAGTTTTCGATGCTACAACATCTTCGTCAGGCGTACAACGAAGTTCGAGATCTCTACAAGCATTGATGTCAACAATGGCACTGAGGAATAGTGGGCCACAACGATGACAAACTGACAAACAGCACAACAGCAAGTCACTAGACGAATGAGAGCTGCAGAGGATGCGGCAAGGGCGACAGAATCACAACCACGACCGCTCTACGTGATAAGGCTTACAGTATCCACAAGTTCATCCCTGTTGTTTATAATCACCACGTTTCTTGTTCTCTGAACCTGGGCATGATTTGTTGAAGATTACTCCAAAACGAGGTTGTTAGGTGGAAAAGTTCATTAGTATCCAGAAGTTTCGATTGAATCGTCTTCTTCAAAGGCCTAAAAGTGGCTCGCAGTTCTTCATTTGTGATGGAGACCGCCAGACGTCTCCACCAACCCTGCCAGTTTTCGACGTTACCCTAAGCTTGCTTTATGTCTCCAGAAAGCCTCAAAATACGACAAGTAATCAGTTGTTAAGGCGGACCACCAAACAGAACGTCATGGTTCCTAAGCAAAATAGTAATTCAGCTGCTCAACAAGGTACCAGCACGCTTATTCACCACGAGCGATTTCATCAAGTGTTTGCGAAGCTCATAGTTTGGAGAGAACACTTGTCGAATCATTCGATGTAAAATCCTTATACATTAATGTTCAAAACAACGAAGCATTGCAAGCCATTTCGGAAATGTTGGATAAGTACGCCACAAACATAAATATCTTTGGGCTTAGCAAAGCGCGTATATTGACCATCACAAACAAATGTTTGAAATGCAGCATTTTCAAGTGGTCTGGGAAATACTACTCCCAGATGCGAGGCCGCGCAATGGGATGAAGGTTAGCACTGATCCTGGCAATCTGCTTTATGAGCAGAACAGAAATGCCAGTGCTAGCCCGAATGCCGCTTATTTACTGCCGACATAACATCGACACAGTCCGAAATGGACGAGTGCTTTAAAATTCTGAACCAGCAGTCGCAATACATCGAACTTACACGAGAAATTCCGCGTGATGGATGGCTGCCTTACCTCAACACACAAATGAAGCATTCCAAAGGCATGGTTAGTGTTAAATGGTACCGCAGGGAGATCTCTAAGAATATCCTCATCCACGCCAACTCCGCGCATCAGGCAGCCATGAAACATGAGATGGTAAGAATCATGTTCAATACCGCCACCGAGGTATGCCATGGCAAAGTTGAGCGCTTTGAATTGCGAAGTATAGCTTGCCGCATTGCTTGCAGCAATTGTTACTCACTACCTCAGTGCAAGTCCAGGACATCTGCTAATCACCATGACCGCTCCCAACGTGAACACGGACTACCACTTCCCTTCCTTTTAAATAAATTTAGCGCGACTTCCTTTTAAACAAATTTAGCGCGGCTATACGCCAGGGTCCAGAGCTCAACTGCAGAATGATGTATTCTTGGTGAGCATTACCAATGATAACATGAGAAAGCAATTGGTTCGCAATCGACTATAAGATAGAGAACCAAAACAGAATACAGTGTGATATACCCGTACGGAAAGGTAGGTGATTGTACAAAAGTTGGCATAGTGTACCAAATCCAATCTCTAGAGTGTAATGCACTTTACATAGGCGAGACCGGCAAAGCGCTCAACATACCTATAAAGGAGCATTTGGCTAGCAAGAAGCGTAGAAAAGATATAACTTGTTCCTTGAACCCTGTCAAAAAAGATGATTCGATAAAGCGGGCTAGTGATGACGTGATATTTACTGTACTAAGAGCGAATAGTGCCTTGCGTTTCGCACATCGCTAATACCAGCATTTTGTGAAAATTCAACTCAACCATGACTTCCTAGTCCCGTCATCTCCTTTCTATTAAATGAGAAGGAAATTTCTGGATACATCAGACTTTTGCAATGATTGAGGTCGTGCGTGTATGCGGGGGAGGGGGGAAGGGTGGCGAAATGTTGAAGCCGGATTTGAGTAATCGGCTGTTAACGCTTTTGTGGACTTTTAGGAAGTAATTGCAGCTGTATGTTCGGACAATCTTCTTTCGATTTCATCGCAGCCGGGCCGAGTTCTTGGACTCCTACACGTTGGAAGCCGCACTCAAAATCGGCCCATACTCGCGATTTTTACAAACTTAACTATCACCGGTATTCTCATTCCTTGCCACCGAAGAATCGCAGATCATAAATTTCCCGGCTAATCTGCATAGGGAGGATTTGAGTGTTGACGTCTGCTAGGTGCTAGACATATCATAAATCAAATGGTCAACACATTTCGTGCTGTTAATGTCGCTGATTTCGGTTTAATCTCAACAACAGATTTCAATTTTGGCTAAAATACCTAGAAGTACAAACTTGGTACCATATATTCAGCTTTAAATGAATTCCAGTGGCTCCTCCATAACATGCGAACCACGTGAGCACGGCTGCACGGAATCTTCCGTCTGCTGAAGAGCACTACACAAAAGTTAATCGAACCCACAGAAAACTGCACGGTCTTCTTCTTGAATTGCCGTTTTTTAAAGCCCTCGAACACTATTACGGGGTTTGGTTCCTCACATGGAAGATTGGGAAGGCATGTGGTTTTCTAATATACACTCCTCTGGTCTGCTGTACGAGGGCGGGTTGAAAAGTTTCCGGAATGACCACCAAAGGGTCAGTGTTTTCCATTTATTTCCACGCCATTCCATGGAGAAATCCTCCAAATGAATTGACAATAAATATCAATTCGATCTGCCAAAGGATCTGGTTTTGGCAAGTCTTTCTAGTCTGCCAACTTGATTATCTTCAGTTAGTGGTGAATGCGAAGTTCGAGCGGTCAAGAAATCTTTCTAAATAAAGAGGAAGATCTCATGTAAACAAAGTACCTCCTATGTACTGACTTTGGAGACTCATCGCCTACATTTCCCATCCTTAGCTTTCTAGCTTGGATAAGCGAGGATTGCTGCACGCAGGCAAACCGATGACCATGTGCAGGACGTCGTAAAAAGGTACTACACCAGAAAACGTGGATTAATTCCTCGATGTGGAATAAGCAGACACGCGGATGATTGTCCACAGAATTGAGGAGTCTTTCAGCAACCTTTATGAGCGAGTAGTGCATAATTACAGAATAAATTAATTGCAAAAAATCTTTTTGAAGGGTGTGTGCCGCATTCGCTGAATTTCGAACAAAAGCACGCTGCAAAGTAGAGCACAGCAAAAAGTTTCAAATTGCTTGTTTGAAAAGGAATTAGTTCGGAGCCCGAAAGTTCCGCTGGAAATGCAGCTTAAGTTCAGCACTATAGTATGCCTACAAAAATGTGGTAAAAACCGTGGTTGAGATTCTAAGAATTTGTTCCGAATAAGAGAAGCACCGTTCATTGTGGTGGAAAAGTACCGGTATTTGTTTTTGCTTTATCAGAGGCATTTAACTAACTATCAGAAAAGGGGTCACTAGATAGTATTTA
>JARK01001412.1:467974-506236 GCA_000688135.1 Ancylostoma ceylanicum
CTCTCTCTCTCTCTCTCTCTCTCTCTCTCTCTCTCTCTCTCTCTCTCTTCCGAATCGTCTTCTGCTTGGCCCGAAAACAGGCCGCTGTTGACGTTTTGAAGCAGGAAATGAACGACTATACTGAATTTTTTGTGCGCGGTTTGAGTGACATTGCTGTTATATGGTTGATATGATGACCCTGCGTTAATGCTGAAACAGAATGTTCTCGCCTAAGGAAACATCCACCCGTAGAATGTCTGCATCAATCTCGCCCCACTCAGACAAACTTGCGCAAAGAGTGCAGGAGCTATGGAAAAGAATTGTTGGGGCATTCCGTGCAAAACTCTAAAATGCTCTAGGTGAAGTGATCATTCACATTGGGCATGCTCCACTTTTCTGCGTAAAATTTGACCAAAGCGACAACCAAGTAACTCGGATGTGGGGATTTCCACTAATGCTTACTCTACTGGTCGGAAGGAGTTATATACCATATAATTTGTTAAGTTCCTAATGCATTTCTTGAAGCTTGATACGAGAGCTTCGGTGGCAGGCTACAATTTGAGTGGTCCCAAACAACGCACTTTTTCGAAGGCACGGAGCGAGAAACAGATTTGCCTCCGACAGTGCTGATAGAGACGGAAAAGGGCTACAAAACCCATCTAGTGCTCCTGATACTGCTTTTGGAAAGTAGCGGTTTCTGCTGCCATGAAAAACCGCACCAACTTATTCCCCAACCTAATATAAGCAGAACTTGTCCTATCGTGCATGCCGTCAGGGCAGGCACTCGAAAAAAAATCATATGCCCACATCGTTCCTTTTCCTTGTAGTCGCTTTCTACTGCGTTAGTCCCAGCAAAACTATACATGCATAGCATGAGTGAAGTAACTTTCATCCCTTCTTCTGTTGTGGTCGTTTTACACAGCTGATGCTCTCTTTCTGCACCAATATCAGTGGGGTACAACTCTTTAGCGGTCCTTCTGCACATACTGAAAAAGAGCGCAGCAGAAAACAATCAACTGCAGCTCTACGTACTAATATCTCTCGCTTTCCAAGAACATAATCAGACTCCCTTTTCACTGCGGGTTTTCCACAGGTCTGTCTGAGCGAGGAAAAGTGACATTTCATGAAGTGAAGAAGCACGATGAAGCGAATGTGAATATGGTCATCGTCGTGCATTCTAATCAACTATCAAGGGCTGTTGTACTGTAAGGGGAATACCAAGACAGAATGCTAAAGTGAAAAATTGGGACGAAGCCAATAGGAAGGTCGTTGATTTTGCATTAATTGCTTATTCAGTTTTGGCATAGGTACAACACGTCTGTGAGAACAAAAACATTCTCGGGACAGAACAAATTAGCGAAAGCAGTCTCAAACCTGGAAACATCACCGAAATATCGCTTTCTCGCAGGAGTTTTTATGGCGAAAATTGCAAGCCGAGTACTAATGCACAAGCCATTGCTCCACTGCAGATATGTTGACGAGTGCTTCCTCATTTGTTCCACACAAGGAGAATTAGACAAATGTTTTGGGTTACTGAACAACCAGACGGAGCACACCAAGCTTAGTAGGGAGAAACCAAAGGGGAATTGGCCTCCGTTCTTGAATGTAGAGGTCAATCTTCACAGGGGCACCCACAGAACTAGGTGGTCCCGAAAACCTACCGATAAAAACATTATTGTCCACTACAGCTCTTCCCATCCCATCCGAACCAAAGCCGCTGTAGTGCGCAACATGTTTCACACCGCACGTAGCGTTTGTTCGGAACAAATGGAAGACGGGAATCCATGCAACTCACCCGCTCAGTAGCTGAATCTAACGCATACGCCTACCGCGCCCTCCATCAAACGCAAACGTCTCACAAGGACTGCAGCCAGCAATCAGTGCGGTACTAGCCCCCAAGACAAAATCCCCTTATGCATTCGGTTCATATCAGACGAAATGAGAAGTTTCATATGGCTCTACTTAGAAAAATCCTGGTTTGGATGGTTTCGTTAATCTTGTGGACATCCCATCTGATAACCTAAGGCGTCAATAGGCAAGAAATCGCCTCTATGATCGCCTCTGCTTAACCTCGCATTGTACCATTTGTCCAACAGGCAGAGAAGGAGACTGTATGGTCTCTGGGACCGTCTACCAAATATCATGCAGACTCTGTGGCGATACACATAGGTGAGACAGCGCGACCCTCAATTCTAAGAGGGTATTTATGGTTGACGCGCGTCAAATTTGACGCGTCGGCCTTTAATTTCTCGAAGTTTTCGCGTTGTCTCGATGCGGCGGAAATAGAAACGCGTTTTGTTCGCGCGGCTGTCGCGACGACAAAACCAGGAACATTCGCGCTCCACTACGAATTCCCTTCTCCTCCCTCTTTTGCATTGTATATCGTCGCGTCAAATTTAACGCGCATCAACCATAAATACCCTCTAAGAATCAAGGAACATTTGGGTGGAAAACGGAACTGCCGTGAATCAACACCGATAGGGGCACATCGAATAAGCATACATAACGGCGACGACTTTGAAGTCCAAGACAGAGTGCTAACCCAAAAAAAAACTGATATAGCAACACGCAAGACGATAGAAGCTTTCTGGATAAAAGCCAGATGCCCGGTAATGAACAGAAAGGATGAATGTATGCAATCACAAATGAGCTAGCATCATATCTTGATCTTTGTCAGTTTGATCCTATTGATTGACCCGGTTACTTCTCACTTGCCATCTGTATGCGCTACTAGCCGGCGGTAACACGCCTGCAGTACAGGGGCCAAAAGTTTCCGTTAGCTTCTTGCGGAGTTTTTGCTGATTGAAAGATAAGATTTGGAACTTTCGACTAGGCTTGCTTATGCACTTGGTCTCGTAGATCTTTCAAATTGTCTAGCCCTTTCAGGCCCTGAAGAAGGCGAGTTAGCCGAAACGTTAACCGTACAATAAAGATAATACCAATCTCGAATGTCGTTAAACAAAGAAAACTATAAGAATCACAGAAACAGTTTTGATGCATCCAACAAGCTTCATCAATATGTATGGAAGAGCAATAGTCGAGTAGAAACCTAGCAGCATATATCAGGTGCTGCCATCCTCCCCTCAGTGGTTGTTCGAGCATTCCTCTTTATAGCAGCACTTGCCAAACAATGGCAGCACTTGAGGGAGGATGGCAGCAGCTGAGAAGAGATGCTGCTAGGGTTTCTACTCGAAGCAAGGGGTATGAAATGGGGACAGTTTATGTTTGAGTATTTTAAAACCCACTCTTAGGACTCAAGCTGGAAAGTTGGGGATTGATCTTAAACGTAAAGGGTTGAGGAACTCGATTTATGTCAGCCTCACCAACATTACATTGTACTTGTATTCACATTAGTGACTAGTGACCATACATCAGCTTTCAAGTAACGTCAAAAAAGTAGTGCTCGCACTGAACTGTGCAGCCTTTGAAGACAAAAGAGGCTAATCCCAGAGTATTTTTCCAAACAAATACCTACAAGATTGTCGAGTATGTCTACTGCTGAGAACAAAAGGAATTTCTAGAAACAAAGAAGAAGAAGAAATAAAAAAGATGAACACTATTTGTAGGCTTCTAGTTTTTCTGTTAACGTCTGATTCTGAGACTGCCCTCACACGATACGATTCCTTGAAATTCGCACAGAGGGTATAGTTCTGATACAAATGTTTTCGCATCAAGAGACTTTGCAACACTTACGAGCCACGGGTGAATCTGCTCAGACGTGTATTACGAGAGGCTGAAATTTTTGGTAAGAGGAACCACGAAACATTCCAGCAAAATCTGAAATCAGCCATAACATTCATGTTCGTTACCTAACAACAAACAAAAGGTAACATTAGACTTCGGAGCACCTTCGATCAGCCGCTACGAAGGTCGTGGCACCTTCAATGATTTCGTTGGCAGTGACATGCAAGCAACACCTTTCAAGTCATCCTAGCTGTTTGATGTGCCATTCAACGGACCTGGATGAAATGTTAAAGACCTCTTGGCGTTTTCAAGCTTGGAAACTGTCTCCCTGAATTCTTTTCCATCTACTATCCACCCACTTATTCATTAGACAGTAATAAACCTGTCATCTCCTCTTTGACTAGGGCTTTTCCTTAGTTTTTGTGGTTTCGAAAAGTCGCGGAAGTCATTTTTTTAGACGTATCCACCTGAGTGAAAATGCTTCGTGCGAAGCATAAGCGTACGGTGTGCGCGAGTCAACTAGAACACTTTTCAATGCATGCCATAAACATGCTGAAAGCTCACTGTACACGGTATCGAGAGAAATCGTACAATTAGGAGCTAAGCTACTTTTATAGTGGTCTAGAATCGCATCTATTTTTCGGCAGGTTTTTTTGAATCCTCAACATGTTCTGGGCAATAGGAAGTGTCAAATACAGAGGGCGTCGATGTCGGTGACCATTTCACGGCATCGAAAAGAACGCGATGCGACCGCGCCGCTCACGATGGAATCGTCGCTGCAGTGGCGAATTTGAGTTTTCTCGGTGTTAGTTCATCACACTGGATGTTACCTAATAAGAAAACTAGCTAACTGTCAAGAGCACCCCATACAAAGTTTGTTATCTTGGAGGGGGTTCCGGCTATAGCGGCGCGGTCGCGCCACGTGCTTTTGGAAGGCGCAGAGGGGTCACCGCTATCGACGCCCAGTGTACTTGGAAATAAGTTCTGATAATCTAAGTATATCTCTAAACCAATGAAATTAGAGCCATTCTCCTTTTTTTTCAAATAAATGTACAACTTTTTTGCAGAGATGACCGCAAAACATCATTTTCGCAGAACCTTTCGGAGATTATGCTGGAGGTGAGTTTTTATACCTTATGTCGTACCTCGATACTAGTAAGCGGTAGAGCAATGCTCTGTAACTTCCACTGCTGTACTTACCTACCCGCAACAGTATCGCAGCAGTAGAGATGCTTTATTATCTCGATTAAGTCGTTTCAATGAAAAAGGAACAAATGGGAAAGTACAGCGCATACATACGTACTTTGAGGCAACTTTTGTATGCTCCTATACGCCATACCTTAGGATACAGCACAAGTTTCTGTGAATTTGTGAACAGTGGGGTGCAGACAAGAAGTGTTGGTTTGAGAAAGAGAACACTGTGGCGGATACGACCAAGTGCTTATGTGAGCAAAGGGGGACATTATGTGCATGATTTCGATTTTTACCGTATGCTACCGTATGATTGATATAACAATGTACAGTTGATGAAGATCCCTCGCTCTTTATCACAATTGAGTTCACTACTCGCTGCCGTATCCGCGGCTGTGCTCCTCATCAACCCTCTGGTCAGAATACAGGGTGCGTCAAAAGTCTTTGGACAAGCATAAACGCTCGCTAAAAATCCAGGGAGAAGGAATTTGGAAAAACCAGTGGTTCTTTTCTCTTTGTGACCTAACTGTGAGCATAAAAATTATTTTTGTTCCTGAGGTTTCCTCTTCTCGTATGTTCACAGCCTTCGGAAAGTACGGTGAGACGCAGGTTCTGGCGCGCAGGTAGTGGAGGTACTTTTCCTCCCACCACTTCTCCATCTATTTGTGAGAAGACTCCAAACTCCTGTGGAGGGTAGCAGAGGCCTTCTACTATGGAACCCAGAAAAATCCCTGGGAAATTTGAAAAATAGGTGGGGCACTGCCAGGTTCATTGTCAGCTTCGCTTTTGGCAGTTCTCAAAATTTTTGCACGAAAACACGGAAATCGCGCTACAACAGCAATTTTTGCTTGTTTTAAAGCAATTTCACCACGGTTTTCTGTTATAGGTTTGTTTAATTGCACTTTCTTAATAGACATATGATAATTTTGGACTTATAGAATGACGAAATGCCCCCTTAAAGTGAGCACTCTTCTCTATTGCCATAGTGCAGACAAATATTCGCTTATGGAAGCCCTACATCTACTCTGGGAGATTTCGAAGTGGTTTCTAGATTGAGCGGGCTATGGCCTTCCGAGAGCCGTACAGGAATTTGAACTTTCTTCCAAAACTTTGGAGAAGGGCCGAAATGAATTTCAGTTCATCAAGTTGCGCGCCGGGCCAACGTCACATCTAATTTTTGACAAGCCCATGTCGCTACCAATGCAGGAAATTTTGGAGTCAAAAATATTATTTATGTTAACAAGTAGGCCGCTAACACACAGCAACTATCAGCTTTTCCAATTTCTTCTTCCTCATTTTTTGAAAATCGAATATGCTTGTCCAAAGACCTTTGACACACCCTGTATATTGTCGCTGATGACGAGGAGCCAAACATCACACAATTATTGCTCATATAGTCAACTCCAAATGTCCGTAGACAAAAGTTGGGGCCGCTGCGCGGGTCTCTCGCTGTCTGCTGCACGGATTCAGCGTGGCATGCAGGGCAGAGACGCGGAGAAAAACCGCGCCGCGGTCCCAACTCTTGTCTGCGGACATTTGGAGTTGACTATACTTGTCACTCGTTCCGGTATTTGATAGTGATTTATTGCCCTGCTTGCTTTAATTCTGGATTGCGACAGCGCCGGTGGGCGTTCATACGCTCCCAGAGCAAAAAAAAAAAAGGCGAAGGCAATAGGGGTCGTCCATTGCTGAAGGAGGTTCACTGAATCAGCTGCAAAATCTGATTGGCATTGAAAGTTTCCTATTCATATGGAGCTTCTCATTGCGTTTCTACCGGAGAACAGAATGGAGATGAGGATTGCAACAGTACCGGGTTGGTCGAGGAGATATGCCTTTTAAGCGGAAAACTTCAGCGTTGAAACAAAGAAATGCAAGTTCCGATAATGATGAAACTGCTGTTAGGGATGTTTTCTTGAATGCTAGGTCATCCCCCGGGAATGAGGAACAAGAAAATTCCTGGTCCATTGTTTTGTCACACGTATGACCATACCTGAATCTTCTCTGTATCTGTACTCCCTGCTGCCAAACTATTAGCTAACGACAGTGGCGGACGCAGAAAGAGGGCGGGAGGAGGGGCGGGGAGGTTGGCGTAGGAAAAAATGGGGTCTTCGCCGTTTTGGGGACCCGGACGGAAAATAAAATTAATAAAAATGGTAATTTCAATAATAAATAATAAATAACGAATATATTCAAAAAATAATAAACAAATAAAATAAGTCAATACAAGATTTTTATTCGTATTGTAAAGTAATTTCAAAAATTTGGCGATCCATTCTCGGGGGAGGGGGGCCTCCGTGCCCCACCCCTTGCGTACGCCACTGGCTAACGACTTTGAAAGCGCTAACCAATTACTTGACTTCCTTGATGTGGAATGTAGATCTAAAAGTGTGTATCGCATATTTGCTCGAACCATCCACGTATATTTACCACGGTTGTACCAGCAGGTTCCAGAAACAAGCGATAAATTAATGGCCTTATGATCGTCTATGATTCTTCTCCCGCAAGGGAGGCATCCATCTGTGGGGAACGCAAGGGGGGGGGGGGAAGAGTGTCGGGGGACGCCCTCCCATTCCCGTGGATGGGTCGCCGGAGTTTCGAGGTTACTTTACAATATAAATAAAGCTCCCGTATTAGTTAATTTTTTATTTAATTTTTTATTACTCTCTAAAATAATGATTATGAATTATTTGATATTCAGTTTATCATTTACTGAGAATGACTGCTGGCGATACCCATTAAAGGACCTATCTCTTTTCGTGGGCTTAGCCAAGTATCAATTAGAAGAATCATAACGTATTCGTTGATACACAGGTTCAAGACTAAGGAACTACAATCTTTGAAAGCGACCTCACATTCATTGAAATACATTTAACACTTTTTACTAGACCTTTTTGGGCAGCTGTCGGAAGAAAAGGGAACATGGAAAGGTGGGAGGTACAAGGTATGAATACCGCTACACTTCTCCCCTTATCAAGCAAGGAGGAAAGTAAAGCGGTATCCATGCTCACTCAACAGCCGTCGTTTATGACCCATGTCATGTAATATGGATCTGAATACTCCTTAGCAAACCTCAATTACGTAGTTCGCCTTGCCAAGTATGGATTTGGCAGGAAGTCGAAATCTTGCTGGAGTGATTACCATGACGCTCGTTGCTTTGAATGAAGTATGAGCTTCGCGGGCTCCTAGTTCTTACTAGAGTTATGATCACAAATATGTTCTTATGCCAAGTACGCACCAGTATTTAGGCTATCCATTACGAGGATGTGGGACTTTTGGAGCGACTACTTGCTGCACACAACCCCAAGCAACCTATGTCTACCTCTCCAAGTATAGGTAAGTTTCAGCTTCACGTTTATTTCTTTAAATCCAAGCCGTTGGTGTCCTTCTTTGACACATCTTTCTCTTTTTCTTCTTTCTCGCACCCCTTTTCCTTTTTCCCACCCTCATCTGCTGCCACTATACAACCATTCTACAATTGCTGCCACTATCAATACATTCCACATGAAGCGTATGATTTCTTCAATATCGGGCAGCGAAGTCCATTGTGTGACTCGTAGCTATCGACTGTCTATGACCTGAGACGTTCCTGAATCCACCAATGGCGGACACAGTGCGGGCCTCCTTTCCCGAGAATGGGTCGCAGGGATCTCTAAAAATATTTTATATAAGCAAAACCTTCCGCAGAATAGGCGTGACCTTGTATAATGATTTATTTATAACTTTATGCTCGTTGTGACTAAAGAAATCAAACATCGCCTGTATATTTACTATACTTGGGACCGAATAAAGACCGAATAATTTTGCCAGCTTAATAGAAAATTTAGGAAGCAATCTGAACATTCACCTATTCGAAAATAAGAAAGCTGTACGACTTTTCTTGTCTATCATACATCACTATCTCGGTCTTTAATGTTAGGAATTCAAATTTCGCATTCATTCGAAATATTCGATATTTGAGAGCCAAAATATTAGCTTTCGAATAAATGCGAAATCCAAGTGTTCCAACATCAGAGACCAATATAATGCTGTGTGAAAGACAAGAAGAGTCTTAAAGTTTTTCATTCTTGAATATCTGAATACTCTAAATGTTTCTTGGATTGTGTAATTATAGTAACGAAATTATTCGGTTTTTATTCGATCCCAAGTATAATATTCACCACGATATATTCCTTAGCAGAAGATGTGTTCAGGTATTTAGTCATTACGCTTCGAGTGAAAATTGTGCAGACAGAGTTAATTTATGCAGCAGCACCTTTTCGTATGGTTATATCCATTGGCAATCTTGCCACAATGGTTCCATGTCTGGCCCGCCCCTTCCACTTTTATCTGCATAAAAAGGGTCCCCGATTGTACTCGCTTATTCCACCGTGTGTAGGGCGGACAAATCTGTGCACAATTCTCGTCCATCCTGCGGTCACCTGACAGCATCCAAAATTTGCCGAAAAATCAGGCCTTAACCTACAATGTCGCCTTGGGTGGGTATCATGGCGAGGGAGAACGGGGCGTTACCATGCTGCCGTGATTGGCGTGTTGATTAGGCATCCCAATCACAGTAGCTTGGTCGCGAACCATTTCCCCTCACGATGATACATACCCTAACGGCGTTGTGACTATCGGATTACCACCGCCCTTCCCGGTTAGGAAATAATAACACCGGAATGGAACCGGAAATAGCTGAGAAATAGTTCACAAAGTGAGAACATGGAAAACTTTGTCAAAAAACCTCAATGTCGCAAGAATTTCAGGCTTTTTGAAAGAAAATTCACCAGCATTGCAGCACCATTACCAGCTGCCAAAGCATTAAAGTTGGAGAAATAATTGAGTGAAAATGGAATGACGGAAAATTACTGTTGAAATGGAACTAAATTACTGGTGTAGGTGTTCCCATGCATCAGTTTTCAAATGTGGAATACGCGTTATCATGCTTTGGACCATCATCCATCCTTACTATCGTTTCGATCGCTCACTTTCGCTCAATTTCAGTAACGTGAAATGTGATGCGAAACTCTGGTCTTCTCAGCTACAAAAAAAAAACGCAAACTGCTGTTGATGTATAGTGCGTTCTATAGTCCTTATGCGTAATCGGTAGAAAGTTTTCGAGCGTACAGAGCCTGCGGCGCGTCCTGCTTGTAACAGCGGTCCGGCGTCCTCGCTCAGCTGTCCGCATACACCATTCGTCAGGATTAGGCTCGGGTACGTGTTTTTATGCGGTTTTCTTAACTGTTTGAAATGCTGTTGTAATCAAGAGGCCTGTGGCTGACCGATATTGATCGGATGGCCCTCACGCTTCGTTTCTGCACGTTTTGCCCGCGCATGCCTGAAATACAGTCCCTAAAAAATCGGCGGACACCCGTTCTGCGGGAAAGGTGTGTGCGTCGCAGTCGCTCTCCGATCGGCAGCCTGAGATTTTATACAAAAATGGGTGATCTACGTAATCGACCGACGTTGCGAAGCGACGCTACGCCCAGAGGGAGTCCGCCGATATTGTTTACAGAAAGTTACTTTTCATGCTTTTTTGTGCAGTTTGTTATTTGTTGGCCCCGTAGAGGGCAGCTTGTCTCAGGTAGCCGCTAAAAACGCGTACACGAGTCTAATCCTGACTCGGACAGCTGAGCGAGGACGCTGGACCGCTATTACGAGCGAGACGCTCCGCGCACGCGCCGCAGGCTCTGCACGCTCGGAAACTTTCTACATATTGCGCATGGGGACTGTATCAGTAACAATAGTCTTGGAGAAGTTGAAGAGAAAAAAAGTTGTGTGGACCCGAAAAAACCCGACCCGAAAAGATTCTCAGTAGTCCAAAATGATTAGTGCAGCAATGATAACATAACACGTGTCATAGCGACGCGTCGTAATGACAATTCTGAAATGTCCTGTGTCTAGCGCGACGAGTCCAAGTTTTGGATTTATGCATTAATACTCTGCTAATGTCGCGTACGTGAAGCACTATAGAGACTGTGCATGCGTGACTTTTGCACATCGAGTTGAAAAAAACTCCTCCCACGGTGCCGTTTTTTATGGGAGGTGTTTGTTGCAGAAGCTAGGGAAATAATATTATCGACCATAGATCTAGACACGTCGCCACTTTCAGCTTATTTTCAGAGGTAGTACTTTTGCGGAAGCGCTTTTAATTTGTTGCGTGGTTACGAGCGGATTTGGCGAATCGCCGCAGCGTGTAGATCTATTCTATCCTTACCTGACCCTCTCGATCGTTGGAATGTCACATGCTCATCATGGTTTAAAGCAACCATTTCCAGGAAGCACGAACACGTTAACTGAGTTGGCTCAAAGACGCCACGGTGCAGGCACACACAGGCGATCGAATGCAAGCAGTACTGTTTCGGCACATTCCGGTGGACGGTAAGAAGAGTTTGATTTTTCCCTATGCACGCATATATTATACTGAGTTACATTAGTAGCCTATCAGTGGCGTTCATAAGGATTTCATTTCGTGTCTGGGAGACTTTAGATTCTCGGAATATCACCAATCGTTGAGACGTTTTTTTCTCACACGACAATCATGAAGTCATAACCTTTCATGTCGTACAAAGGGAGAATACAAGGTCAAAATGACCATTGTTAATCCTAGGTGTCCCCTCAAGGGCAGCCTCCGGCGCTGACCACAAATCTACTGTCTTACATAACTCGACAAGAGTCAGCTGTTCTCGTTAACCACCGCTCCCGTTTTCTATAATGAAAGCTATTTCATATTGTTATCTTCACCATTTTCCATTTGATCTTTCCTTTTTCTACATGCAGTGGTGGGCGGCAACAAATGTACTTAACCGCTCTTCTTTATTTCACTACAATACGGAGTGTATCCTATCTATCTGTACAACATTGTGCGAAGTGATCACGCATGAACAGTGTGTATCCTTCCGTTCTTGAATTTTTTTTAGAAATTCAGTACAAATTGAAGCGTCCTGATGAGATACAAATTTTACCTTCATTGTATTGCTGGCAGTGCATTTGTTCCTTACACACTACAATTTAACCGAATTTATGTTTTTCTAACTAGTTAATCCCTGTATTATCGGACAAGGGAAGTGCATGAAGTCCGGGTGCTAATCGACACCTATCTAGTTGGAGAAAATCTCAGAATTCCTCCAAGGAGGGCTAGGATTCGTGAAGCCAGCAAAACCAGATGAGCAAGACTACTTTCGCGTCCCGCGTCTCCTAACATCACATAGTCTACAGAATAACCTGTAGACATCAACCATCGTTGGTTTGGTGGTTATGGTATCATGAATCCTAGCCCTGGCTGACAAGGGATGGATTCTTTGGCAGTGTCATCCCTACCGCAGGGTATTGTATGCTGTCTTGTGCAGCTGGCGACGCCAATTCCAAATCTGTTTTCGCCTCTCCCGAATCTTGTCTTCATCGGAAAATACGCCCGTTTTCCTCAAAGGCAGCACCAGCCGAAATCCTCGACTCGGAGCTGAGGTGTGGGTGGTAAAATAGTAGAGGGTGAGCACATCACAAATGTGAGAAGAACACAAGGAATGACGACCTGCCTGCAGAGAAACAAGAATCGCTGTCGCGGCCACGCCGGCCTTTCAACGGCTCGACGCGCCATTTAACGCTATCGCCATGGGTGGTCTGGCGCAGTGGACGCGTGCAATGCGTACCATTCACAGGGTTTCGTGGCGGGACGCACGCACACTACGGCGGAGCACTCGTCCGCACCTTCGACACATTGTAAAGAGCGCCTTCATTTCTTGCATTTCTCGCTTCTTTCACGCAGTTTCATCCCTTCCTATGAGTTTACCGTCCCGAAAAACCCCGAAATTCGGAGAAATCTACAACACACGGATTTCCGTTGGTGCTGGCTTTAAGGGCCCATGACAGCGCAGTGCACATGTAGGGGGCGCAGTTAGAACAGAACAGTGAGCGCAGGGTATTTAAGGTATCGCGCATAATCCTCCCACAGAGGAGAGGGCTAGTTACAGATGCTGATCACGATTACCAATATCATTTTGCACAAGGAAGTATGCACGAGACCGCAATTCCAATGCATCCTTCCCTTGTCGCCGTGGTTTTAAATCATCTGTCGGAATTCTGAGCTTTAGTGGATCATCTAATAGATTAGAAGTATGGCCTGCGGATGTGAAGCGTTCCACCTGGAGAGGACGGTGCGGCAGAGTTCTACGAGTGGTCAATTCACCCAATTACCCAATCATTGAGCTAGTCTGCGCCTCCCACTCCAGGTATAACTCCCCACACCCATGGCCTGCAACATCATGTTGGATAGGCTTGTAACCATATAGGTCTCGTCTTAACTGCCGAGCCTAAGTTCGTGCATTTCCCTTGCTAGGAGCGGCGTCACTAGTGACGGAGTGAGGCGGCCTGAGGCAATTCCTACTCAGCAGGCGATACCATTTTATGTGCTCCCCCGCTCTTCCTTTTACCCGTTTTTCATTCCTTTATTGTCCGGATTTATAATTTCCCTGATGTGCTGAGTTCTGATATTAGTTTCGCCTGCCTTCTCCTCTCTATCACTTCTTATTTCACGTCATTCTAAAAGATTTAATCTTTTTTGGTTCCCTCTCCACCTTTGCTTTGGAAAAAAAAGCAAGAAGAAAGCTGCGAAGTGGGTTAACAATTACCAAAACGTCAGGAGAAACTACGTATATGTAACCCTCGGAGAAAAACGTTACCAGCATTTCATGAACGCCCACACCACACACACAACTGGACTAATCCTGTCTAGTGGACTGAGACCGTATACTCCCCAGAATTTGACAGACTCGTATTATTAGTGCTGTAGAGCACACAAAATTACGCCAAAACCAGAGAACAGTATCTCCTAGAATATTGCATTCTATGATTTTTTGCAGCGAAAATGCAATGCTTACGATATGAAGAGCTAATATTTCCCCAACTCCTTCATATTTCCTGCATCATTTGTCCTGCTCAGTCATAGCCTCTCCTCCACGAATTATTCCTTCACGGCGAAATACGTCGTCTTGCAGTCTATTCCTTGCATTTTGAAGCTTTGAGAGGCTTTTTTCATTAACAGATCCTTCCAACGCTTCTTAGCAGCTCCCTTCAGTCGCTTGCGGGAGATTTCCATGCATACATATCGCAGACGCGAAGTTCTTCTCGACAGATCTGACCTTGTGTGTATCGAACGCATATTTTCTTGAATTTATGCAGCATAAATCATTCTTCGCACTTTCTCGGTCATCAACGTATCGAGGCGAGTCCTTTTATAGTTCATCCAATACCTGCATCTTTTGACATGTTCATTTCTTTACTTCAAGATTGCCTCAATATTTAGCACCCATTATCGTGCACGAGTGCTGTTCTATCTACTGTTGAGTAAACTGTCCTTCTAAGGACAACTTCCACGGAAATTTTCACTTTCAAAGTGAGCCGTTTGTCGTGTAGCCGGCCGCAAGACAATCACGGCGGCAAGTTGAATGAAAGTAATAACCACCCATCTGCGGAAATACTATAGTGGACGCTGATGATGCTGTTGACATTTTGGTGTCCCCCGCGCCCGCTAACGGGGTTGACCGGGCGTTCGGCGGGTGGGTTAGCGCAGTGTACGTATAGCTGGTTGAGGAACGCATACCATTAATCAGGGTTTCTTGCTGGGACATACACACAACCTGACAGAGGAACACTTCTCCGCACTTTCGGCTCACGAGAGCAGTGCCTTCATTTCCAGCTTTCCGGAGTGTTTCACGCTATTTCATGATTCTACGAAGTCATGGTCCGTGAAGAAACTTGAAGTTGGGCGGAATCTCCGAAACAAAAAATTCTGTGAGTACTGCGTTCAAATGCATTCTAGCGGCACAGCACATTTATCACTTGATGTGAAAACTTCTTCTTTGATGGACTCCCTCAATCAGTATAACTCCCAAATACAAAGAAATCTATGACTACTTATTAGGTTCTGCGAAAACACTCGCCTTTTCGCGGCAAACAGTTTTTCTGCCCAATTATGGCCACCTCAAGTCAACTTGTACTACAAAATCCTGGTAGAATCTCTTCTCACCGTTCGAAAGCTGTCTCTTCTTCAATCTTCTTCAAAAACGGCAACAACTCACCATAAATCATTTAAATATGATTTACGAAGTCTCCAATATAGGTAATTTTTGGCCTGGAGTATGCTTGGCAATACTGAGCAGGATAGCACGTGCGTGACATTCGCGTAGTAGGAGCGTAAATTTTTCATTAATGAGGTAGTCCTCGTCGGTATGGTGGGTTTGGCCCTTCCTACCATGGAATGCCTGTGGGTTCGATTTTTTCTGAATCTTTTTTTTTCGCTGCTATTTTCATATAGTCAAAGATTTCATGTAGTAATGTCAGAATCACAGATTTTTATGATTTGCTGGATTCATAAATGTGGAAAAAGGGCCACTATTTACTGATTTCAGACCTGACAAGTAAATGGTATGGGGTATAGCAGTAGGTGACAGGTATAGGTGGAGGTGAAACAAAGCCAGCTTTCAAGTTTTTTCTTCTTTGGAGATGAACCCCTATCAAAAATCTTAGATTTTGACACGAAAATTGGAACATGAGATCTACGGAGTAGGCTAAAAATATGGAAACAATGCAGACTTTTGGCGCATGTTCTATCTTGAGTCGAAACACATTGGGAAGTGGTTTCAGGATGCTTTGAGAGAACAGCGCTTCAGAGGACAGATTTCGTCCGGTTCAGGGCCGTGAGAGAAATACATCCCAAGACTTGCCCATCCTATCGGATTCCATGCATTATTGTTCAGTGTTGAACTTCTAAAAGAACAGTTCTTCTCTCTTTTTCTCAGCTCTGCGCTCTCCATATCATTGTTGTAAGATTGTCCGGAACTGAACCAGTCCGAATAGTAGGCTCTCATGGTGCCAAGGGGTTGCTCAAAACCACATACACACAGGCTCGTAAACAAAGGGCGGGATCGTGGTGCGGGCTCTCTTGTTGTCTGCTGCACCTCACGAGCAGGGATGTGCGGAAGTGAAGTTTCAAATCCCGTAAAACGTAAAATGGAAGTGCAACAATGGCCGGAAAACGGAAAGCGTAAAACGGAAAACGGAAAATTTTTGAATCTATACGAGGTCCTCTCTATGTATCATGGTGCGGTGGATGTCAGACGTGTTTTTATCGCTCATCAATGTTTCCTTCGCCCACATGTTTGTTACTTATTAGCCCGTATGCATGTTACTTGTTCGACCAAGTCATTTTACCCCTTTTGGATTTTTTTTCTCATATTGATGAAATGGGGCTTCGAATCCAGCTGAAGTTGGTCTGTTGTACTAGAATCTGGTAGACTTCTGACCAATCCTACTCTAGTGGGATGTCCTATTCAATTCATATTCTATTGGGTTGGGTTCCACCTCATAAATATGTAGTGATTTCGAGAAAGTTTCCTCCAGTAGGGTACAAAACCCAAATTGTATGTGCTCTTCCGGCTCCTTGGCATCCTTTCATGCTATCTGTGGTGGTGGAGTTGTCCACTGGTGTCAATACAGCTGAACCTCTTTTGTTTAAAGTAAAGTGAAAATCAAACCAGATCTTGCCTCGGAACATTGCTGAAGGATCGAGTTACAATGGCAGGAATTTCCTTGACAGGTTACTGACGACCTACTTCCAATTAGGCTGGGAAGTTTTCAATTGATGGCCCCTGTGCCCTAATTTCCTTACTAGATTTGGATTTCCTGCTGTGAACCAATTTTCATAAAAGTTCCTCCTCCAACTGTCCCTATAGGGATAGCAGCAAATTCAAATAACATATTTTAGGCTTCTTATGAATACTAAATCCCTTAAAAAACTGATAAGCTCAGCAAGGTTGTCTTGTTTGCTTTCATTCACTTTCAATAGGAAATAACAATGTTAACATAAATTAGAAGTTTTAGAATTTGTCAAAAGAGAAGTAATGGACCAAAGTCTAGCGGGTGACTTTATCTTATTTGTTCTACTTAACTACTTAACTGCCCACCTACGTAGCTTCTTACAGTGCCTTCAATGCGAGAAATGCTGAAAATTGAAAGACACAGCTTCTCAAGCATCTTTTCGGGGTATTCGGTGCAAACTAAAGAGTAAAGTATCTTCCCAACATTAACATGAGTAAGTTGCTTCCTCAAATCTTTGGTAACCACGCCAGCAATGGAGAGCATTCATCATCTCTAATAAAAATCGCTGAAGAGAAAGGTACCTATACAAGCGTTTAGTTGGAGAGCATTTGGTTGCTTGTATCTCATTTCGCCACTATTCGAAAGAATACTTGTGTTCTCCTCCTTCCATAATTCTCCGGAAATTTCCGTTTTCTGGGCCAAAAACTCGTAAAACGTAAAATGGAAGGCCAAAAACAGCCGTAAAACGGGAAGCGTAGGACGGAAAACGGAAAATTCCGCACACCCCTGCTCCCGAGGCAGTGCGAAATCACGACATATCGGTTTTCCTCTGTGTCTATGCCCAGCAGGCCCGCTGTCTTGGTGCAGCAGACAATCAGAGTGCCCGCGTCGCGGTCTGGGTCCTTGTCTACGGCCATTTGGTGTTCACTGTGAACATGACAATCTCAGATCACAGTGAAATTCTTTCGAGAGCTGCCCTTCTGTTGCCATGATTTTTATGTATTCCACTACATTGGCTCAGAAGCATAATCACGATTCATGTTATTGCCTCTCCAATTATTCACTTAACCCAATCATTAATGGCATGAGAATGAACATGTGCCCAGTCTGCAGAGTGCAGAGGAATTTGTAGTACTTCCCTGAAGAATCCTGAATTGGAAGGGAGATGTTGTTGGTGTTTGTCCTCTAACTGCGTCATGCAGTACCCTACCAGCTTTTTCGCCTTTTCAATTTCCTTCGAATGACAAGAAATGGAGCAGGGATTAACACTGGGTTTCATTGCTTACTGCTGCGTAGTTTTGAGTGGAGTAGATCCGAAAATTCCTTCCAATCTCTCGTTGTCAACTGCTGGTGAGCGCCGACGGCATTCGTCAATTTCAAGGTCACCATTTCGTATTGAAATTTCTATGTCACGTCTAGATTGTAAATAAATAAAACTGTTTATGATAATTCAAGATTTCGTATCAATAGGACTATAAAAGCTGATAAATGAATTAGCGTGAATTCAGGGAGAGTTGATAGTAGGTTGATAAACGGCAAAGCACAAAATTTGACAGTCCTTTTTGGGAAGCATTCTGTCTTTTGCAACATTCCAAATCAGCATTTGAGGACATTCACCTAGAGACGAGCTGAAACCTAATTCTAGGGTAGATTGAAGGAATAGCTTCTGTTTTCCATTCATTTGTTCGCATGCCAGGAGGAGGAGATGCAAGGCTGTCAACCCCAAGTTCTCTGAATCTGTTTTGGCCATTGCTTGCTCATGAATTGACACTGTAAACCAACTCCGTTAAAAAGAACACTTCCTTTTCGTTAGGTTTTCCCAAGAATCTTCTCCTGAGCTTCTCGACATCCTCAGATGTTTCCTCAGTGCTCATGAAATTAGTTTTGTCTACAAAGGGCTTTCTATATGCCTGGGAGGTCTGATTCCACAAATTCATTGAGCAAGGTGTTTTGTTAGACAACCTCCTTCGGAAACTACACGTGGAGTCAAGAGTAGTGGTGAATCATCTGCTCAGGCGCTTCAGCAGCAACCATCGAAGGAAATAGAAAAGGAAGTCATTTCACTGGATCATAGTCGGAAAAGCGTACCTTTCCCCACTCTCATGCATGATTCTGGCGGTGAAGAACCAAAGGTTTTCGATGTTTGCAAGTGATTTCCATGCTTCTCCTGCCTTCATAATGTTGAGTGTAGTTTGTAAGCTCCTGTCTTCCTGATGTACGTACTTAGAGTACATAGCGCTTTGGCAATTTATTCGATAAGACTGTTTGGTCCGCTGAACTTATTTCATCTTTCTGGTCTTGCCCATAACTGCGATTATTGCTCACATCAGACAAAAAAGGGAAAAGCCATTTTTTCCCCTCAGTTGAAATATAATGAATATAGAAATATAATGCAGAATTGGTGACACCATATTTGATACAGAACTTGCTAATCCTTTTATTATCATTTTTCTTATTGCTCAAATTTTAACCTCGTTTCCTCATTTAAATGCGGAAACGAGCCATTCACCTCATTTTTGATCACTTGTGCTAAGGTCGCAGCTGGATTTGGTGGAAGTGCTAAATTAGAAGCATTAGTAGGGCACCCACTAAAGATAGTCTTGATTGTTGCTCACCCGAAGAGCAAGTGCTTTTCATAGGTAGATGTTGCAACAAGAAAAACGTAGGAATTCTGTTCGGTTGTCACCCAAACGAGTTGGTTGAGCGAACCCGGTGAAGTCTCCTGCAAGATGTGTTTCCCGAATAGAAATGTAATCGAAAATATCGGGAGATGTCAGCCGAATCTGAATATTTATTTTATTTTATTTATTAGCAGACGTGCAACCTGCACGTATATGCCATAAACAGGAAAGGATATCAAGAGGAAAACAAACACAAAAAAACAGAGACAACAACAAATGATAAAACAACAACAATAATATATAACTATTACTTTGATAATATACGTACTTATAGAAGCAATGTAAGACTTCAGTTCTAGTGAGATTGAGAGAGGAATGATCTTAATCGAGCTGTGTTTCTTGAGAGAAGAATGATCTTAACACGTTGCGGACCACGTGATGCACATGGTGCATCACGATCTCAAGCCTCCGTATGACCTTTTGATGGACATACTGCTTTAATTTATGCTTTTGTGTTGGAAATTGCCCTCTTTTCTAACGGCCTTTGTCCAGAGCTACATTATCAAACACAAAAAACAACGGTTCACTCCGAACCGAATGAAGCATAAACATTATTTGACCACCCATGCAAAAATACGCTCGGTCCGCAATGTGTTAATCGAGCTGTGTTTCTACTTTGTCGCGATGCGGACGTCGCGTACAAGCAAACTGTTCAAAACCGGTGGGTCTCGGGTGGATGGGTGCATAAACAGTGGTCGCGTAGTGGCACATAGTTGGCGTATAATCGCGACGCGACGTCGCGGATCTCCGTCGCGTCCAATTTATATTTTTGCAAACACGACGCGACGGGCCGAATTCGCGTCGTGTCTGTTAGCAGACGCGACGAGACGATTCTACCGATGTTTCGGAGTCGAATTGAACGTTGTTTTATTGTTTTTCTAGTTGTTCCAGCCTAAAACCCATGAGACAAGACGACTGTCCATAAAAACGCATAATCGTGCTTACTCCAAATCAAGCTATGCGTTTGTTTTTGCGCGAGTACGCAAATTTGCGAACTTGGGCACCAAGCGCGCGACGCGACGTAAACTTCGTTACTCGTCGCGTCGCACATGTTGTGGCCATCGCCACGACGTTGCTGCATCGCGAAAAAGTACAAACACATGAACACAGCTAATGAACACTTACATACAATGGGCGTCAATGGCGGTGACCCGTCTGTGGCCTCGAAAAGAACGCGGCGCAACCGCGCTGCTCGAGCGAGAATCCTCTCCGGGACATCAAATTATGGGGTTTTCTTGATAGTCGGTTAGTTTTCTTATTAGATATAATCTGATGTGATGAACAACTATCGAGAAAACCCAGCCACGCCACTGCGGCGACGATTCCAGCGTGAGCGGCGCGGTCGGCGCGGACTGTATTGATTTTTCTGACGTTAATTTGCAAATCAAAACAAATCAGCACTGCAAATTGGTTATTCCTATATTTCCACGCTTATCACAGCAGATAATCCTAATGAGAATTCCCTTGACTGAGGGACATCACTTCTGGGCCTGGGGTGATCTGGTGCGGGCATTGCGTGGTAGATCGAATCAATCAATCGCACTAGTCACGTGGTACCAAGGTGTTCATGGTCAAAATGAAGTGCCGTGGTTCTCTTCGTGGCATCGTCGTTCACCTTTTTTTAGATCTCGAAATGTTCGATTTCTGCTGCAACTGTTTATTTTCTAGATTGTGCTTATGCTTAGATGAAATAATTCCATATGGTGACTGATTTCCTTCGGTGTGTACTTCCTATTATCTCTTTTTCTCGTTCATGAGTTGATGAGGTATTTTGCGGACATATCACTTAATTGGCTCCGTAGCATTACGAAGGGATGAATTGGTGAAATCAGTTCGGAAATAGGATCCCACCGCATTTTCGTAGTTTTTGCTCAACTCCCTCGACTCTATCTTTGGAACTGTTTCTTCCATTGGAACCTTTTCTTTTTAGAAACCTCGGTGTGGTTGTTCTTGTGTCTCCTTCTTGTGCATTCTTCTTCTGTCTTTGGCCTATCGGGCCATGAACAAAGCAACTTCGCGTCGTTCCAATTTTGCATGTGACCGTCGCAGCCCACATCCGATGAGAATCGGACTTCGACGCACTTTAAATATACACTGGGTGTCGATGGCCGTGGTCTATGCGCAGCTACGGAAAGCACGCGACGCGGCCGCGCCGCTCACGATGGAATCGTCGCCACTGTGGCGAATCAGGGTTATCTTGATAGTTGTCCATCACTTTTTTGTTAACTAATAAGAAAACTAACTAACTTTCAAGAAAACCCAATATTTTGTTGCATCGAAGAGGATTCCCGCTCGAGCGGAGCGGCCGCGCAGCCTGCTTTTGGAGACCGCAGAAAGGCCCCTCCATAGACGCCCACTGTAGCTACTGCGCTCGGCCCATAATACCTGGAGTCGCCTGCACCAATGGTGAATACTTTCGCTGAAGTTTCGCTGAGGACTGCAATTCACGCATCTAGAATCTGTGGTAAAAGTCTCGGTGAATAACACACTCCAACGAAGATGTCATGAGTTAATACGCTTACACATGTTGACTTTCACGGAAACATTGCCGACGCTATCTCATCCATGGGGTTTTATGGAATACCCACTTTATTTATTTATTTAATACGCCTGTAGGCGTGCTATAACATGGCTGAGTGTACGGAGGAGGTAGTAATCAAGAGTGAAAATATAATTATAAATAAAACAAACACAATAGCAAACACAAAACAAACAAAAACACGAGAACACTAAGACTAACTATAAGAGAAGAGTATGAATGACAACAAGCCGAGATACGATGCTGTGGTAGGGTCGACCAGGTCGGATAACTAAGAGATTGTAAATTGAACATAATTCAGCAGCCAGACGCTATAAACAGCAGGAAGGTAGCACTGGTGGTGTAGAAGAAGCCACACATAATGAATAATTATCATCCGACTCAACTATTGTTCGTCTCCGAAGAATTTGCTTACTAATTACTGAACTAAACTTACTGAATCAAGGACATCGTGAACCATACATAGTATAATTAGAGCCCCACCTCGTCGAGTAATTCGTTGCAGGTAGAACCATCGGGAGGCCTGCCTCTTTGAATAGCCTATAATATTAAGGTGGTAAGAAACCTTGAGCCGTTCGACATTTTTCCTCCTTCATTTTTTCAACTTAGCAAACAATGGATTTCTCAACAAAACCATAGCCATCGTTAGTCACTACAATGTCCCAGCAAATGGACAGGTCAGAGGTCCCCTTCTCTCAGAACTGGGGAAAGTCCGAGTAATAAAAATCGCTGACCGCCTTTCGAACATCTTCAATTTTGGTGAATTTTTTGTTAGCTGAGAATACTTTGAGGTTGCCAAATAAGTCATAGTCAGAGGGAAGGGCGTCAGGGGAATGGATTGTGAAGCGGACCATGTCCCAGCCCAGCTCCTCCAATTTTTCACGGGTCTGTTTAGCTATATGAGACCTAGTGTCATCATAGCGTACAGTGGGCGTCACTGGAGGTGACCCGTCTGCGGCCTCAAAAGGTACGCGGCGCGACCGCGCCGCTCGAGCAGGAACCCTCCCCGAGACATCAAATTACGGGGTTTTCTTGATATCCAGTTAGTTTTCTCATTAGTTATCATCAAATGTGATGAACAACTATCAAGAAAACCCAGATTCGCCACCGCAGCGACGATTCTACCGTAAGCGGCGCGGTCGCGACGCGTGCTGTTCGCGGCCGTAGACGAGTCACCGCCATTGACGCCCACTGTAGGTGTACAGAAGTGACATGGCGCGCCCGTCCCAGCCGTATTTCGCGAATAACATCCGCGAGTTTCTGGAGCTGATTGGCGTAAATGTTATTGGTGACTGTGTCCTTGTGAGAGCACCTTGTGATACAACATTCCTCGCGAATCCCAGAAACAGCTAAGGAGACAATTGTAGTGGTGGAAGTACTATTCGACGGGTCTTCTCCTCGAAGGAGCCACATGGCACGATGCGTGCCTCCTCGAAGGAGCCACATGGCACGATTCGTGTCCTAGAAGACTCAACTCTTGTCTTCTGTAATCAGACCTTCAAAAAACTCCTTTTGGTGCGGGCAGAGAAGAGAGAGCTTGTTGTTCGATAGAGCTCTTGTATGTAGAATGGACCTCGTAATTGAAAGGAGGCAACCCGGCTACCTATTACGAAAAAGTTTCGAGGTCAATAATTGAAAGTTCTGGAATTTTCGGAAAAAATCGGCTCAAGACTTTCTTACCACCCTAGAATTTGAAATGTTCATATAGGTAACATGTTAAAAGAACAGTAAATATGTTACCTTTTTTGATGCGATTTCAGCCAAGCACTTCTGTTCATTTCTGAAACTATCCTTCTTCCATTAGCTGAGGCAGCTTCTACGGCATCAACGCCCAGTGCTGCTCGCACTTCAATATTTATTAAAAGTGTGTGCGTAGCACTGAAATCATTATTTCTGATTTTATGCGTTTCTTGCAAAAATTTATGTACAATTACCATCTCAGATAGAGGTTCGACGCCATCAACTTTATAACAGAGGCAAAATACAGTTTATCCGCTCAATGGGTCTTCACAGCCGACCATTGCCCTCACGGAATACGCCTCCATTACGGTGGCAGTGTGACTCAAATAGATTTTTTCCATAGTGAATGCACTGCACAGAGATCATCTCAGTTCTTTGCTTTCCGCGCTATTCAATTGGAAATATTTGCCGCTATACAATTGGAGATATTTTGCCGGTTTACCATGTTCGCACCAGCTACATAACTCGTTATTGCTAGCACGAAGCAGTTCGCATTGCTAAAGCTCCACGAATTTACAGTAGCAACTATGTAGCAATCTTTTTTATGGAGACCTCATTTCGTCGAAGCTTCATTTTCCTTCTGAACAACTCGTCCAGCTCGGACTGGCTCTCAATCTCTTTCTTCTCCTCCGAAGAAATCTGCTTCTGTGCTTCTATCATTTACTCCTTGCCTTTTGCGAGGATGTGATAGCATGTTCTCCGTGGTCTTCGACTAGCGTAATTTTACAGTCTCCACATGTTGAACTGCAACCAATGAGTGTGGAAAGTCTCTTCGTAGGCGCGGGCTTTCATTCAATTTGCGATCTTTCCAGTAATGGTTTCAAACCTCGAAAGGGATTCGCGTTCTCACTATAACGGGAATTTTAACTACTTGCAGTTCTGTGAGCTATAAGAGATTTTCTCTATAGCAACACAAGCTTCCAACAATGAGGAAGTTAGGAAATTTTTAGAAAATCCGAATGAAGCTTGCCACCATGTTGCATGCCCGCTGTCATTGAGAAGCACGTTTCATTAGTGGCCTACATGCATGTTTTCAGAAATTCCTCACCGAATGGAATGTTCTTTGAATAAAAAATATTCGTTCATTTGAATATTCAAAAGTTCGATTATTCGAAAATTCGGTTGTTCGAAAAAGTCGGAAAATTCGAAAAAATCCAAAAATTAGGGTTTTTCCGTAAATTCGAGAATTCGAATATTCGAATTGCCGGTCCAACAGCTGTCAGTCTGCATCGCCTTGGAGAAAAAAGGAAATGCGGCGGAAAAATACCTATGATCTGAGTGGTTGCTAGAACCAACTGCAGCGAGATGTGTGCCTAGACTTCTTGACTTTCTGACGGGCTCTTGCTTCACTCAAAGGCTTGGTAAGCTTGGTTACTGGTGACGAAGAGTCACATAGCTCCTTATTTAAACCCACGCAGAAATGTGGACGGCAATGATGCTGCTATTCTGAACTTTCAACGTCCAAACTAGAAGTGCATCCTCAAAAGGCAATGCTCAGACTGTTACCCCCTGTCGATGATAGGGGCCACCATACTCTTTAATTATAAATTGTATCAAAGAAAGAAAATCGGAAAACAAACACGACTGGTGGGAAATTTTTCTGACAACCTAATAGGAAGATACAGAAAATGCTGTTATATCTTATTTGAATTATCCCTGCTGAAAACATATACCTTTATAGGGTCATCTTCAGCCTTTAGCACCTGCTTGGTCCTCACCTCAATGCGCGAGCACGCTGCCTCCAACTGGTCACAGTTCATGACCGGGAACGCTGCCTTGGTAGCGGATCGGAGGGAGTGTGTGTTATACTTTGGACCGAATAAAATTCGAATAATTTTATTTCTTCAACGAAAATTTAAGAAACAATTTAAAAAGCTATATATTCGAGAATGAGAAAGCCCTAGTACTCTTCTTCTTCTTTCGTGCAGCACTATATTGGTCTCCCATGTTGGGACACTCGAATTTTTGATACATTCAACATCGAATATTTTTGCTTTCAAATATCGAATATTTCGAATAAATGGAAAATTCTAAGGTTCCAATACCACTGTAGTGATGTACGAAAGAGAGTAAGAGCTTTAGAGCTTTCTCACTCTCGAATATCTGGAGGTTTGAACTGTTTCCTGATTTGTTATTAAAGTTACAAAATTATTCGATTCTTATTCGGTCCAAAGTATAGTGTGTGTTAAGGAGCCTATATTTGTTGGGTTACTACTATATTACGCCCCATAAGGCCACAAATCAGAAGGTTCAGTTTTGGGTTGCAAGGAGAATAAATGTCTTCCGACCAAAACATCTCAACGTTAGAAAGCAAATTTCGAATTATATGGCTCACGTGACTCCACATCTACGGCTTCACTACAATCGTCAGCTCTTCCTAGTTGACCACATTTGTGACAGTATCGCAGTTCTGGAAGAAGCGCTGCTGCATAACATCGCCCCCTTACTTGAAATTACGTTCGGGACGTTTATTGCTGGCGGGGAAGATTACTCGTCAAACTACTCTGTGACTGTTCATCTCGTCGCTACGTCACTCTTGGGCACTCGAAGAATTGAATAGTTTTGGTGTACGTTTCTCTGGCGCAAAAGCTTCTCATAATTGCTTTTTTCTATCGCGCTCCATGTTTGGAGTGACAGGCCCAGCTAATCTGAGGTTATGAAAGTTTTGCTGACATTTATAGCCAGCTGTAGTGCCGCCTACCCTTGAAATACGAGAATAGCGGGAACATCGTCCGAGTTCTAGTGGGGCAGTCTGTGTCGCATTTTTTGAAACAGTTTTCGGCAATGTCAGGCTAACGAAGGAGTAATTGTATTGATTTTCGCCACGTTTTTGAAATCCAGCTTCGTGGTTTAGTTTGAAAGAGATGTGGCAGAGACCACATTCCAGTCTTGAGCTGAGCACATAGATAATGAAACTGTGAGTCGAATTTGCAGGTTAAGTTTGGCGTAGACCGAAAATTTCTTTGGTTCTTGTTGGAGTGGAAGTCTTTGTGCAATATTTTCGAAATCGACGTTGTGTTTTCACATGGATGCTTTTTGGCGGCACTGGATTACTGGATTTTCATGAACCTCTTTAACTCGATAACATCTGAGAGAGATCCCCAAAAGTTCATTACATAAGCTGGAAGAAAGAGCGAATGGCGGAATAAATTTTACGCAACATCGAGACCTGATCTGCTTTATTTTTCATGTTATTTCCACACTTAATCAATGTTATTGTTTCAGCTCAACATGTGCGGTAATGAACACTCTGCACATGGCTGTGGCGCACAAACAGCGCGACATCGTAGAACTTCTTCTTCGATCTGGCTACGACCCGAACTCACCAGCAAGCTGTCACTGTAAAGGCAACTGTACAGCGACTGGAAACATCCCACTGTCTTCGATCATTCCCAGGTATGACCAAGGTTAAACTCTGCATTTGAAGGAGATATGCGTTATTACGTCGGTGCAAAAAAGTAGTGCGCGTCTCTCGTTGCCTGTATTTAGGACGAAAATACTTATTCTGGTTACTCCTAATTTCGGTTTGAAAGGTTGTACACCATTTTGTAGCGTATTTCATAGCAGTTAAAGGTGCGTTGTCCCTTCTGGAAAAAGAGCTGCCTTCACGCCGAATCTTCAGCTTTCGAATGTAAAGGGCCAAAACAGAATTTCCACCTAACTCATTCCACGAACTGAAACTGGGTGGCGTCACAGCAAAAACCGCTCAGAATATCTGCGTACCTATTGCCAGAAAAGTATGAACAACTGCTCGCTGCGCAGCTGATTATCCAAGGTCTGCCATGTGGTGGATTCTGCTTCAGAAGCTGCGATGGTTGCGGCAAACTTTCTAGAGCTACCGACTATCAAAATGCTGACAGTAATCAAAGAGGAGCTGCTCAAAACAACACTGGCAGTTCTATGAAGACTACAGGGGGGTTCAAAATTTCGGAAATAATGGTGCGATCCGCGTTTTTCGACTTATCTCAAATCTTTTCTCGCTGATGGCAAAAGAAAGAATCCTTGGGATGTGGTGGTAGACTTTGTTCAATGCTGTGTGGAAAATACCGTATTGAAACAGGCGTGCCAACTTGCTTTCCAACGTTAAATATGGATCTTTGGTGAGAATTATGAACCACCCTGTCATCACTGGTAATCGTGCGACCATCTGCTCCTTGGACGAAATGGAAGGTTGGATATGCTCGAAGACTTGGTACCGCACAAACTGAGCGAGTACCAGAAAAATCTTTGCTAAGAAATCTACTTTGTGCGTCTTTTTTAAGACAGAGCAACCTATTCCCCGGTCGTTTTTGAATCTGCAATGGAGGGTAGGCTCTTCGCGATAACAGGAGGCTTCCTACTCATTAGTGGGCTACGGGGCACCAGAGCAACAGAGCTCTGTCAGAAGTGGAAGCTAACGAAATGATGGTCCTGGACACTTCATAGTGGTTTGCTGCAAATGTCATTTGATAAAGCTGCTTGATTCCTGCGCAGCTAAAAAGTACTGCGAGAAAGTTAACAAAAGGAATCTGAAACTTCAGTATGTTAACTCGACATCCCACAAAGTACCCCTTATTCACATAATTCACAGCAAACGCTGTGCGGCCTGGAGCAATTATACTAGAAAACTCCGCATTGTGAATCCTAATCAGCAGACCTCTCGATCACGGCTTGCTGCTTACTGCAGCACGTGAACGATTTTTTCTGGGAGAAGTTTTGCGGAATCCAAGAGCATGTCGAGAATGTCTGGCAGGAATTCCCTGACACAAGAAGAGAAAATTGGTATTTCAGGAAAATCTTTAAGTATGTATTTGTGGATGAAATCAGTTTTGATGTCGACCAATAAGCTCGATCCTAGAGCGAGGTATAGCGACCTGGAAAACGCTTGAAAAGCTCCATTGTGTACCTCTGAAGACAAGCACGAACTGCAGCGACAAACGCACTCATGAAGCAAGCGCTCGACGTATACAGTCGCGTCGGTAGAATGTGAAAATTTTCGCGGGATTCGCGAGATTCGCGGGATTTGCGGGATTTTTGTATAACTCCTTTCCAAGTGAAAATTCTTCAAAATCCAAAAGACTACATGATGCAGAATAACATTCTGCATCTTTTCATACCTTGGCCATGCCTCGGTTTTGCGGCTGTCACCAAATATTTCAAAAAGTTCGTTAATTGCTTTGACCCCGCCCACTAATTAGGGTCAGGCGCAGAAAACTCCTTAATTATTTTGTTTTCTGTAGTGACAGTTAACGTTTTGGAGTTTTTTAAACAGCTCCAACGCCTTCAGTATGTGATGGCGAGCAACTTGGTATAAAATTTATTCAGTGAGTTGGCAATTTTCCAACTCTCAAAAATAACATTTTTTCGATGTTATCTGTCAAATTTTCACCAGATAGGCCTACCGCAGAGGGTTCATTTCCATTTCACTACATGTTGGGGGAGGATGTAACAAGCAGCATGAGTTAGAGTTCAGCTCACTACCAGCACTGACACAAGGGAGAGCCGCAATGTAGACACCACGTCAAAATTTCTTTCAATTTTGCACAGATCGACCAGCAAAAAGTTTCGTCCGTGAAACTCCTCCTATGACGGTTCTGCAGCAACCAAGAGAACTCTCTGCTCTGTGGCAGATACACATATTTTCTACCTTTGAAAAGGGGTGCTCGCTGAATACAGAAGGCTTAAATATGGCCGAAAATTATATGTTTTCAGATTCAATTGCCCAATTACAGTGTTATGTTCTTCCAGAGTCAATCTTTCCCGACTAATCATAATCATTGATACAAACTCTATCGTACTATGGTGTTTCCCCGTTATCATAACTACTTTGACCTTTTCTCAATTTCGGGTGTCGAGGTTCCTTCGCGACTGCCTCGCGCATGCTGCAGGGTGGCGGGCCATGTTCGCACCTCAAACTACTGATCCAGGGACGATTGACCTTCCAAACGTTGTCATTGAACTCCTTTCTATACAAGAGGCCTAAATGATTCAGTTCCCTTGTGAAAAGCTCGAAAATGAAAATCTCGAAAAATTGATTTTTCGGGATTTTGAAATCGATTTTCTCCCGCAAGAGAAATGTCCTTTTGTTATTCCTCTTTTTATACTCAATGTACACCTAAGATCGTATCTAGTGTTACCAGTACTTTTCCCTTATATCTGGTTAATACGAGGAAAATGGCTTAAAAAGTTCAGATGAGATTGTGTACTCTGTCATGTTTGCAGGCGTTTCTTTTGCGTTCACAGGGAGTTGAGCATAGTCCCGCATATGTTTAGAATTTAGCGATATATTGCTCTTGTGAATAAAAAGTAAAAAGGTTAGTTGAGTACTTCTGCTGTGAGAAAATCGATTTCAAAATCCCGGAAAATCAATTTTTCGAGATTTTCATTTTCGAGCTTTTCACCAGGGAACTGAATCATTTAGGCCTCTTGTATAGAAAGAAGTTCAATGACAACGTTTGGAAGGTCAATCGTCCCTGGATCAGTAGTTTGAGGTGCGAACATGGCCCGCCACCCTGCAGCATGCGCGAGGCAGTCGCGAAGGAACCTCGACACCCGAAATTGAGAAAAGGTCAAAGTAGTTATGATAACGGGGAAACACCATAGTACGATAGAGTTTGTATCAATGATTATGATTAGTCGGGAAAGATTGACTCTGGAAGAACATAACACTGTAATTGGGCAATTGAATCTGAAAACATATAATTTTCGGCCATATTTAAGCCTTCTGTATTCAGCGAGCACCCCTTTTCAAAGGTAGAAAATATGTGTATCTGCCACAGAGCAGAGAGTTCTCTTGGTTGCTGCAGAACCGTCATAGGAGGAGTTTCACGGACGAAACTTTTTGCTGGTCGATCTGTGCAAAATTGAAAGAAATTTTGACGTGGTGTCTACATTGCGGCTCTCCCTTGTGTCAGTGCTGGTAGTGAGCTGAACTCTAACTCATGCTGCTTGTTACATCCTCCCCCAACATGTAGTGAAATGGAAATGAACCCTCTGCGGTAGGCCTATCTGGTGAAAATTTGACAGATAACATCGAAAAAATGTTATTTTTGAGAGTTTGAAAATTGCCAACTCACTGAATAAATTTTATACCAAGTTGCTCGCCATCACATACTGAAGGCGTTGGAGCTGTTTAAAAAACTCCAAAACGTTAACTGTCACTACAGAAAACAAAATAATTAAGGAGTTTTCTGCGCCTGACCCTAATTAGTGGGCGGGGTCAAAGCAATTAACGAACTTTTTGAAATATTTGGTGACAGCCGCAAAACCGAGGCATGACCAAGGTATGAAAAGATGCAGAATGTTATTCTGCATCATGTAGTCTTTTGGATTTTGAAGAATTTTCACTTGGAAAGGAGTTATACAAAAATCCCGCAAATCCCGCGAATCTCGCGAATCCCGCGAAAATTTTCGCATTCTACCGACGCGACTGTATATAGTTTGGTTTTCGTCTCAGCCTCGAGAATACCGAATGATCAACAACAGATATGCATTGGGTCGCCACCAACTTTGTACTTTGCGCAGAGTGTTGGGCTGCAACCATGGAAGTGGAACGTCGGCTGAGCTCGATGAAGATGTTACGCTGGATGGCTGACATTACCCGAATTGCAATCGAGACATCGGCCAGTGTTTAGCTGTTGCTGCAATAACGGACAAGCTCTGCCAAGCGATGGTACTGCCACGTACTCAGGGCTGACAACGCTATGGTTGTCAAAATTGGATTCGATCTTCACCTACCTGGCAAGCGACCAAAAAGGCGCTCGAAGCAACGATGGCTGGATGTATTGCACGCTGATCTCAAAGTAGTCGGTATTCACCTTGACCAGCACCTGACAGGACAAAATGGTGCTGAGGGAACAGTCGATTGGATCGCACTCTCATGCAGGGCAGACGCTTTAGAAGAATTTTGCACACTGCTAATGATTGGAGTATTGCTTACAGTAAAAATGATAACACTGTATAGAATAACAATACCACAAGGAGGACCCTAATAGCATTTATGTCTACACAGGGAGTGAATCCATTCGTGATAAAAAATTCTCCAATCTCCAGTCCAAAGAAGTTTGAAACAGCAAATATGTATTGGAATGCTCGTTCATTTGAAAGCTTCTTTATCACTTCCTGAACCCTCTTGAAACAACAATTCTCTCACTGATCACACAAGCGAAATGAAATCCCTAGCTAATGCCACATCTCCGCCACCTGTCACATCCTTCTAGCTTCTCCAATTAACGCAGGCATAGCGTCGCAGTGAAGTCTGAACCCAGACTATGAAATGTGGCACGTTTTTTTTCAACGTGGCATGTTTTTTCCTAAACGGGATTCCGGGTTCTCAGTGTCGGATGACCTCAAAGAAAAAACAAGAGGAATGTCAAAATGTAGTGAGAATGAAAGTTAATGTTGTCCTGCTGGAAAAACGCTGGATCCATTATTTCTTTATCGTGATGAGCCAGTGAGGCGTCACAACAAGCCTGCCGAGGCAAGAAAGTCGGAATGCTGTCAGTTTCACTCGGCCTATTTCGCCGCAACATCGCTTAATAATATGAACGAACAATAGGCACGCACTACATATACTTTGAGTTCACTCTTACTGGAACAAATTTGTTCTTCCCTGATTAGAATGAACGTTTCTCCACTTTGACGGATGCCGCGCTGGTTTTACCTACATAGCAATGATGAATCGTGACATATGTTTCTTGTTGAGAGCTTTTGAACACTTTTGAAGCATAATGTGCTTGATGAAGTCAGCAGAATGCTGGTTTAGGTTGCACATGAATGTTTCAATCAAATCTCATTTTACAGGACACAGTCAATGACCCCTGAACTCTGCTCGACATGCCTGCAGCTACGGGTTGCATCCATTGTTGATCAGACACCGCTCGGAGTGGCGGTGCGGACGCAAAGTAGCGAGCTGATTGCACTACTCATTGCCTACGGAGCCGATGTGAACCTGGGTAAGACACGATTTGTTTTCGTCACGTGCTCGACCGGATTATAATTCCTATACGTGAACAGAACTTCCTGCCGTACAATTCTTTTGACCCCTGAAACTTTTGCAAAATTAGCTCTCTACACTATCTCCGTCGAAGTAATGCACTGGTTATCTGTTCGGTTACCAAAAAACTGGAGAGATCTCAGTGCTGTGGCACATATATGGTAGGATGGAGAGAAAATCGTACGGAAAGTCGTAACCGCGTCTGCTCCTATTGTGAGACCTTTTTTCAAAGTTCTTCTCATTGAACAAGGCATATGCCTTGCGATCTAGGACATTGTTTTCGGATAAGGCGTGAATTTGCTCTCTCCTGTTCTCTCTCTCTCCCTCCTATTCTCTTTATCTTTCTTCTCTCTCTGTGCATTCTCTCTACTCCCTCTCTCGCTCGCTCTCTCTCTCTCTCTCTCTCGTCAGAATTGTACGAGATTTTGGTGATCGCTGAATATACTGGGCACTTATCTTCGGAAAAAGATTCCTTCCGTGATTCACACCCTAACCTACAAGGCATACATGGTACTGTCATACATTGTACCTAGAGAAAGATAGAGGATAGGTCCACTGGCCCATGCATAGTTAAGATAATCCAGGGTAAACGTGTTAGCACGCCCAAATTCACGCATCGGTGACACGGATATCAACTTGTTTACCCTGGGTATTATCAATGATGCATTAGAACCCAGAAATTCTGGGTTGGGGTTGTGCCAAGTACGCCAATTAACATAGAAATCTAGGTGACGAAGACGGCAACACCCCGCTTATGCTAGCTGTTCGAGACTCACCAATCTGCTGGCCGTGCCTTCATACGCTGATTTTCTTTGGAGCTCAGTGAGTAATGATTATTTTCGAGTAATAAAATGGTGAGTATGTCGATGATTTCCAGAGTGGAACAAAAGAATATAAGAGGTATATGCCCTCTCGACCTCGCACCAGAGCTCAAAAAGCTTCAGCACACATGCACCGAAGAACTATTCAAGATCGCTTGTGCGGGTTGTGACAACGACAGCTCCTCCAAGCCAACCTTAGCACCAATATTCAAGAATTGGAATCAGCTTCAAGTCGATAGCGGTATGTTTAAATGCTCAAAACAAGAACGCTGCAGCCTCTGCAGGTGGAAGTGTAGGGCGTCCAGAAATTGAATATTGATGTATTCAAAGACGTAAGCGGAGTGAATGTGCGCTATCACGAATGCTTGATAGTCGTTGAAAACGTCCGCGTCTCAGTCCATGACTCTTCCGCCAAGACTCACTACCGAGTGAGCGGGCTATAGATGCGCAGTTGTGCTCATACCAAGGTAGCCGTTATGCTCCACACTGAGTAGCGCAGCTTCGCCATCTCAGACGGTTTCGGTCACTCGCCATTCTACACAGAGTAGAAAATTTTCCATCGAAGCGTTCTCTCTGAACAGAGATTTTAAGTTGAAGAAAAACTTTTTCATCATCTGGTCGATGATCCACTTGTCTGTGGCGTTCTTGACAAAACAGGAACTGAATAGTCAGACGATGAATTGAAGCCGAGTAGAGTAGAGCTAATTCCGGGGAACGAGGCTTCTGCAGGAATCCTTACGAGTTGACAATAATTTTCCAAAGACCAACGAGTAGCGGAGCAATCACTATACAGAGGGGGGGGGGGCATTAGTTATTGTACTGCGTTTGCTCATTTATTTTCCCACCAGGAACATATGTTCCACTCGGCTCTTTACCATGTCGAATAGGGAAAAGAAAAGAGTTCAAAGTAAGTTAAAACTAAGGCCCGATTTACCAGGTGGGTTTTATTTTGAAGAAGGTGGCCTCAAAGCAATACTTGCTGGAAAATCTACAAGATTTTCAAAGAAGGTTTTGCTGCTTAGACGTTTTCTGAAGCGATAGAAGCGCTGTTTCCGAAAACATCTTAGATTTTCGAAGCTGGTTATAAGACATATAGGAGGGAAAAACAATGCCTACTCCGTAGTCTAAGTGACGGCCAATTTTCATCAAATTTGTTTCGAGAAGGTTTTCCAGTGGAGAACAGGGTAACAGCCTGGGTCTGGATGTGATCTGGAAAGAAGGATAAAAATGCTAAAAAATGGTTTCCCAATTTCATCAACAGACTCGGTTCTAGGCCAACTGTGTTTCTCGAAAGCAAAGGCTTGGTTTTTCCATCCAAGCAACTTTTGAAACAGCCTTGTTCTGTGCTTTTATCAGATCTTGAGTGGATTTTGTATAAACGTCTCGCAGTCGACTTCAAAAACACGAAATGATATCTCATTACACCTGAAACCATCGTGAAAACTGTTTTTGTAGCTGTTTTGCTCAGATATTGTACGCTGAGTCAGTGCACGTGGCGACACCGGAAATCTGCACTAGAGGTCTGCGATAAATGTTTTTCATTATCACGCAAGTCTCCAAGGCGTTTTTGGGAAGAGAAAATAGATCCAGCTCTATTAGCCAAGATGTAGCACGGCGAGGAATATGTCAGTACTGCAGAGGAATAAGCCAGAAAAAGATGTACAGCAACTTATGGCACACCCTTTACACATACATCAGGGGTGTGCGTAAGAGAAAATTTGATTTTCGGAAATTGTGAATCATACATTTTCCAAAATCGACGTAAATCGTAACTGAGGGTCTGAGTACTATTGATAAAATCCAGAAATCTCCAACTCTTTCGATAACAAATTCATCCTCGACGTGTGCCGAGGCATCTATTGCTGAATGGCTCTACTCACTACTTTCATGGCTTATCCTTAGAGTGTTAACACTATAGTAATGTTTTGGAGATTATAGTGAAGACTGATAACATTATAGTGACATTTCTTTATGTTTTCCGAGGCCATCTACATAGTTCTGTGAGAAACGTTCTCATTCATCGCTGTGGAAGGGACCGTTTTGTCTTTGATCTAGTCGTTTTTGAAGTCGAAAATGTCGATAGTCCTGTCCACTCCAGTGACAGCCAAGCGATCCATTCCTTTGGTGTAGGTGAATTGGTACCATGGAGTTTGGGAGGATGAAGCGCTGACATAGTCATTATGTGCCACCAGCAAGTCAGTATATAGGGCGCATACTCATTCAATATCACTGCAACTACCAGATGCAGTCGGTGAACGAAACCTCCGCGCATTACATCATCATGTCTTGGAAATCAGAAAAAAGCGAAGCTTTTTGACGAACGACAGAGGTTTGGTGGACAGCTCCTATCCCTGCGAAACCGCCAGGGAAAAGAGTGAAAACATGGCTACTGATCTTTTTGTGGCACTCCGTATTGCTCTTCAATCTACGGTTCCAACAAATATTCTCTACAAAGATCATGGAGACGATTTCTGTATGAGCCGTTACTCTTAAATAATGAAAGCCATACTAAAAACCACTCGAATTCGTTCATAATTCAGATGCGAAATGCTAATAGAGACAATTATGCATATTTGCTCCCTTGGCAAAAGCACCATGGGGAGATTCCTTTCCTGTCCTTATTCACGGTTTTGTTACGACTTTTGAGCCATTTTTCATAATCGTAATAAAGCCGTGAACCGTAATTCGTGAATCGTAATTACGCACAACACTGCCCTGTATGTAGAGAATGAGGGTGTGTGAAACGGAGCATCCACGCTGAGTTGAGAATGAATGTGATGGGTGTATCATCGTGAGGGGAAATGGGGCGTTATCAATGATTAGCGCACCCGCTCAATTAGCCAATCATGACGCCCTGGTACCGCCCCCTTTTCCCTCACGATGATATACACGCGAATGTGATGAACTCTCAGTTATTCCACATTGGGCCTACACGATAATGAACGCTGCTGCGAATGGCGCTCCTGGGAGAGCCACAAAAACACCTGTTGCAGCATCTCAAGGTGAACGATCCCTCAACAAGATGCCACTGTCGTCAAAGCCTTCTGCTGCACCCTCTATTTCAACTTGTAGTATGCTAGATACAAATTCTGCCAAAGAGTCTGCTCGACGGAAAAGTCTCATCAGTCTTCACCTGCACAGAAAGTCAAAGAGTACTAAAGAATGTGAGTTTTTCCCACTTCCGCAGCCTTTGTAATTGTTTGTCATAATATTGGTGTTCTGGCCTGCAATGGTTTTTACATTGTAATTGTAGATCCTGCTGTTGACTCCATAACATGGGAACAAGCTTGGGAGCTTTTAAAAAGAATGGCGTGCAATCCAGAGTGCTTGGATATGGTTGTGGTGAGTGAAAATAGTTTCTTCAATAGTTAGTGCATAGAGTTGCTGTATGCAGTTTCATGTAACAATAGCAATGATCTTCTATTCCTTAGGGATCATTGCTGAAGTTCTCTTCTCAGATGGAAAGTGTTCCTCAAAATGTTAATCGAGAAGCGTTCGACGCCCACTTAGGTGGACTTCTACATAAGCTTATAAGTGTAAGTAATGAGCCATTGAAACTTTCGAAATGCTGTGAGTACCACTGCACCGTTGTGACATAAAAAGCAGATGAGTTTCAGACCGCAATTGAGGAGTACGAGTCATCAACGCCTTCGTACAAAAAACAAAAGAAGACTCGCCTAGCAGGATTATTCAGCCAGATAACGTCATTTTGTTACACATTCATTCACAAAAGTGGTACAAGCAGGCTGTTCTCTGCACTTAATGCTCTTAATAAGGTATGCTAAAGTTATTGTTTTCAATGTTATCTACGAAAGATGGCTAGGTTCTGATTCATGCTGGGCCAGTGGGCCGGCATGTAACTTGAAACACTCCAATCAAATCACGTTTGGAGTGAATTGAAAAAAAAAACCACTATTTGAACGATTTCGATGAGTACCTTGTGCGCAACACTGCGGTACTTCCATGTCGTGAATGAACCTGTGATTTACAGTCCTTCTCGAGAAGTCAGCTTGATTTTGTGATTGCAGAATCGCGGCGGGACCTTAACGATGAGTGCCTAGAGAGTATACACCAAGTGAGAGGGTTGAGTGGGTCCCGCAGACTGAAGAACCAGTGTGCGTGCCGATATGAGCAAACCCTAATTGCTTTGACCTATCGAGCTCGCTGTGGCGTACCTAGTGGACAAGTGATTGTCATAATTGCAAAACTTGTAGATATTTCTACTCACATCAAATCCATAAACATGTCACAAGGAAGTAACAGAGCTGCTGATTCTGGCTGTGCGCAATTTTTTCTTCTTGCATCTCATTGAAGAGAGTTATACTCATGCGACAAAAAAAAAGCGCGAATTCTCCGATAACTCGTGATTTTTTGAAGAAGACACCGCTGTTTTCATAAGTATATGGAAAAGGAATCTTTAGAATTTTCGATGAACAACTACTTATTCTTGATATACTAGGTTGTTAAATAAGTTCTCATGTTTTTTCAACTTTCCGAGTTAAATGAGAGGCGAGGGGTCCGAGCAAGATAAGGACTGTGCATGGCCGAGGTTGCTCGTCCACAGCAGTTTAGTTACGCCTACTCGGATTTTTCTGAGTCAATTAGGAACGAAATGAGCCGAATTCGAGCGGTTTCGCCAGCTGTAATCTGTATATATAAAAATGAATGTCTGTATGTATGTGTGTGTGTGTATGTATGTGTGTGTGTGTATGTGTGTGTGTGTGTATGTATGTTCCGAATAGAAATCGCGGAGAGTTAACCAATCGGGACCAAACTTTGCACACATATACAACTCGGGCCGGCGGAGGTTTTAGGCTACCTTAGGTTATCGATTGATTATCGATTTATCGATTTTATTGATTTTTCGCAATTTTCGCCCAAGGGTCGGTGAGGACATGTCTACTGGGGTTATAAAATACGCTGAGCACGAATATGACAACCATTTTGCGCCAAGTATTGATTTATCGATTTTATTGATTTTTCGCAATTTTTGCCCACGGGTAGGTGAGGACATGTCTATTGGGGTTATAAAATACGCTGAGCACGAATATGACAACCATTTTGCGCCAAGTATTGATT
>JARK01001412.1:506542-522391 GCA_000688135.1 Ancylostoma ceylanicum
GAATACGCTGAACACGAATATGACACCCATTTTGCGCCAACTTTTGATTTATCGATTTTATTGATTTTTCGCAATTTTTGCCCACGGGTAGGTGAGGACATGTCTACTGGGGTTATCGAATACGCTGAGCACGAATATGACAATCATTTTGCACCAATTTGATTTTTTATACTGGTTATTTTGTTTACGTGTGGGTGACGAAAGGGCTACCGAGAATATTCAACATGATGGTCATCGAAATGTTCGTGGGCAGTTCGAGTGAATGTATTAGTATCAATAACTATCCGCATCAGTGTGAAAAGCCGGGGATAGAAAACTCCCGAGCGAAGCCGGGTATACCGTCTAGTATAATATATTCCAAGTGAGGTTAAGCAAACCCAAGAAATAATTGGAGTCTTTATGTAGAAAAAGAAAGGCAATCTTGAATGACCGTGGAAGCCTAGCCGATCATAAGAAGAAAGAGATAACACAAACATAATATAAAAAGCTCGGGAGCTCATTTTACAAATGATTACTTATGCAGTGTTTAGGGGAGGGGGGTTACTTACTTGGTTACTTGGTTGATCCGTTCTTCAAACGTGGCGGTGATCTTGTTGCGGATCGTAGCATGTCTTCCATCATTTCTATCTTGGGCTTTTGTGGACCAGTGGACAAGGCACTTTTTTCTGTCGTCAGTATTACTATATCGAAATGAAAGAGAATCACTCCACTAGGTCGGAGGTCTGCCAAGCGGTCTTTCTTTTTCATGGGGATACCATTCTATCACAGCTCTAGTCCATCGGCCATCGTTCCTCCTCATCAACCCATCGATGTTTTGACTTGCTGGCGTATTCAAGAGCACCAGTAACCCTGGGAAGGTGTCGCATATCGGCGTTATGCAAGCCTTGACTGCGTTGTCTATGGAACGTGAATCCAACCAAGTGTCGTTCAATTGATAGTTGTGTGGTCTTAGGGAGGGGGGGGGGGGGGGGGTGCAAAAATCTGTGGAGATACTGGTATTTTTATCCCAATCGGCCTATTTATGCAGATGTTGCTCATTAGTGCAAAACCGCTTGATATCCTCGGGCAGCAATCTGAATATTTTGGATTTTCGAAACGGCGCCGTTGCATAAACACTTGAAATAATATTAATATAAGTACAGAGTGTCTTCAGATTATTGATGCTGGATTGGTACACGATCTGTTCCCGTACAACGATGTTGCTTTCCATTCTTCTCGCCTTCTCAATAGATCGCACGTGTTCGAAGCAGATGACTATTCTTTGAATCGTGAGTGTTTCCTCGAGAATGAGTGTCGCCAATCTTTTCTGAAACAATTCCTATAATTTCTTACTGACACCTTGTAACTCCTCGCTTCTACCAGTACTTGTAATTATTCATTCCAAAAAAGAATTTTTTTTGTTTCCGAAATTTCATCGACTCGGGCCCACTACTGGAGCCCGTTCCTCTCCTTCCCCCATCCAGCAACACCGTCTGTCACTGGTGGCGAATGCCAATTGAGATCCTCTCCCCACACTTAATAAAAAACACGATGAATGAACAAAACTCCGGATTCGGAAATCCAGGATAGGTTGGGGTTTTATTAGGAGCAAGTTTTCCGCTATTTCCATTCTTGAGTAGAGACAGATTTCTGGCCTTCTCGAGGCGTTAATTCTAATGGTTTGCAAAAAAAGTCTATGCAACAAACCTTATTTGAATAACATTTCTGCACACTTTTCTGTGATCTCAGTGTTGAAGCAATTGAAGAATTTTTTTGCTGATTTCTTTTTTCACGGAATCTGAGTAACTTTTCAAGAAGAATCCTGTTCTTCAAACTGCGAAGAAGGCTCCACTGTTGACCATGTCTTCATTTATGGAGCGGGCTACAGGTGATTAGGTGGTCATGCTTTTGCTAATTTTTGTTCCACTAATATTGTTATATTTAGAGATAATTCTGCCCTTCCTTCTCCAACTCAAACTCCAGTCCGTCACAAATCTGATCTTGCGAACTCGTTTGCTGAAATGGATCCTAGTCAAGGTGAAGATGTTTTTCCATTCGAAGAGTGAGCTACTTGGAAGTGCTTCCAAATTACACGTACTTGATTGGCTTGGAGCTGTGTAGGATAATTTCAGCATGGAATCGTATTCTCCAAAACTCTATGAAAACATTACTATGACGTCACAATTGCCATAATATGATTCAGAATTGCAAATGATGAGCATAAATAGTTCGAGCTGATCCATTGGTTCAATTAGAACAGGATCTACGTCGATGTCCGTAGAGCGAGATTCAAGAAAGAAAAAAAAAGAGAATCAGGGGATTCTTCTTTTTTGTTCATTTTCTACTGACTCGCTTGCTCACCTGTTTGTCATCTGCATAGTCTAGCATGGCCTGACGAAAGCGTTAAACACCGAAATCTCGCCAATAAAGATTGAAAACAGGAGTCCACAAAATCTACGAAACGAAGAAACTTATACGTAATGAGGCTCCGGGACGACACCATCTTACCATATCTGAAATCAGGAGATGTTCACCTTAAAAAAATCCGGTTCCCGGATAAAAAAGATGTCAGTTAATTAGGAGCGCATAATCTCATAGAAATCGTAGCCTGCAAGGACCATGTGCATTCCCACTGATGCAGTGAAGTTAAACTTGTTTTCAAACACACACACACACACACACACACACACACACACACACACACACACACACACACACACACACACACACACACACACACACACACACACACACACACACACACACACACACACACACACACACACACACACACACACACACACACACACACACACACACACACACACACACACACACACACACACACACACACACACACACACACACACACACACACACACACACACACACACACACACACACACACACACACACACACACACACACACACACACACACACACACACACACACACACACACACACACACACACACACACACACACACACACACACACACACACACACACACACACACACACACACACACACACACACACACACACACACACACACACACACACACACACACACACACACACACACACACACACACACACACACACACACACACACACACACACACACACACACACACACACACACACACACACACACACACACACACACACACACACACACACACACACACACACACACACACACACACACACACACACACACACACACACACACACACACACACACACACACACACACACACACACACACACACACACACACACACACACACACACACACACACACACACACACACACACACACACACACACACACACACACACACACACACACACACACACACACACTTCTTTGATTTTTACTAGAATTCCAAAAATTGCAGATTCGGAGGGATACACGCTGTTCATGCGTAATCTTTTGGTATACTTTGGCACAGAATTGTGAGAAACATTCCGTACTGTACTGAAATTCAGCAGAAATACGATTGCCGCCCCATCGAACAGCCAGCATGCAACGGCAAACTAGCAGTGATACGAAATTTCAGTCCAACGTTCAGATGATCAACCATTATTTCCTTTCTAGAAGCAGAAAAATGCCTTCAAAAACAGTTTTGTACCTCTGAACTTCACGTAAAAGCAGGTAACACCGGAAAGGCTGTCTATTTACGGCTTCTATTTTTCGCCTCTAAAAATTGAAGGCAGGGCTCGGTTTCTTTGCTATGCGTCAGAGCTGGTATTAACTGCGGAGAATTCCTGCTTTTTGTTCACATTCTACACGAACACGGTTATGCGGATTTATGAACCATCAAAGTGGTATACAATATTTAGAAAGAGTTTATGTATGATTTCAGTGATAGTTTCCTTGCACAACGCGATCACGATGCAAAATCGCGAAGCTGGATCTCGCTCTGTGTGTAGTCCGGCTCATCGATGGCGACAATGTTGTGCGCACTGCATTGAGATACTTGTTGCTCGTCTCCTCCTCTTTTTGACTCACATGAGGTGAGCCGTAGAGGCTGCCGTGTGGCAAGTCCTCTGAAGGGCATTAAGGTTCCCTGCATTTGAACATACCTCATTACAGGCGGTTCCGATCGCGATTGTCGGAGCGACACCAACTTAGGAGTTTAGTCGCTCTGCTGGAGCCAACGTTAGAGCCGGTTAGTCGAACAAGTAGTAATACTTTTTAAATGCAACTTTTACTGTAACATTTTGCAGCAGCTACTCTGTCTGCTACTTCAATGTCTAGCTTTAATAGCATTAGATCCTGCCACTCATGTTACCTTCGTTGATGTACAAATTGATGATGTCCTTATACAGATGTTACTTCCAGCTGATGACTGGTAGGTTTTTAGCTCCAATTGTAAGCTCGCGATTTTTGAGCATCGGCTTTTCTGGACTGGGATTCATGAAACGTTAACCGAACAGACCAAGTGTGGTTAGCGTGATTGGTTATCGTATAGATACGATGTAATCCTAGGAAACGCAGAAAGGAAAAGATGGTTTGTTGGCCTAATTCCGTATTGTTTGAGTGGGTGTGAAGCGTTATACCTTGAAGGGGAGTTTTGCTGAGCTCTGTGAGTGGTCGATCCACCCAATTAGCCAATCATACAGCCCGTCGACACCGTCTACTCAAGGAGTAACGCTCTACACCCGTTATGTGTTCATGAATTCTAGCCCTGGCTGTCTTTGCTTTTGTTGTTCGGTTATTTATCCGTTTATTTATTTATAATCTCATTTATTACAACACTCCGTGGTACATCACAGAAAAGAGGAAACCATTGAATGCTCCGCATTAGCACTCGCAGATATGGTCCACTCCCAGACGGGAAAAAGGTCGATCCTTGCTGAGGCAGTCCTCTACGTACCATGTCCTCTTCGACGACATTTGTAAAAGACGTGAAAGGAAATTTTAAGATTTTGATCGGCTGTTTTACAACTCTTCCCAGAGAAAGAACCGGTTGAATATCTACTAATTCGTTCATCACAACCTCCAGGATTTGCTCGTTCGGAGAAAAAATTGATAGAAAAAGTTCAGCAACATATTCACAGAGACGAATAAAGTCAGCGTGCATTCACAGTTTACCACCCTTGCCTGCTGCTCCCTTGCTTGTCTTCTCCTACGACGAATTATTCCCTTTGTTTTTGCAAAGTAGCCATAACAGATGTGATGTCCACAACAGCTTTAAGCTATGTAGCTTTTGTTTCTTGTTACCGCCTCGGTCATCTTCACGTAAATTGCAGCCAATTGCAAGTTTAAGGTTAGACTGAGTCATCCATAACAAGAAGAGTTGGGACTAGTGATGAGCGGAATTTCGGTTTCGGAAGATCGGAAGCTCATTAATTCCAGCGCTATGCATCCATTTGACTTCTATATTTCTGGAAAATTGGCAACAGCTGAATTATGCGGAGTCCTACATGGTTTTCCGTCCCTCCAAATTTTTTGCACCTCAAGCTTCGCTCGCTAACCATGACTCCAATCCCACAGTTACCAATTTTTATATCCTAGTAAACGAGAAGTTTGTAAGGATACTTAGTTTGCATTGGATGACTTCGTCCCTTTCCATTCCTTTTGCCGTTAGTAAGCGATGTCAATTTTTCGCTTCCTTACTTCCGAGCAAGATTGTCTCTTTCCTTCAATCTTTCAAAATTGTGGAAGGCTAAGCAGATTACATGGCTACCATGTTTCTCTAAACTCCCACGCCAAGAATATAGCGCTTCCTCAATTGTCGCAGTGCCCAGACGGAGACGGGGATATACATCACCTAGCGGATAGTTCCAGGCTCACTTGGTAGCCTAGAAGCACTGCCTTTTGCATGCTTTTTCCTATGTAACTACCGGGTGTTCCTGGCCGCTGGCTGATTTATTGCGACAAGGGATAACCACTTTGAGAGCAAGCATAACAGAGGATGCACTCTCTGTACTAAGCACTTATGGACTTCCAGAAACTTCTCTCTATTATCTACCAGTAAACTATATGTAGGAGGCAGTGAACCTTATGCATTTGAATTTTTTTGAAGTTTTGGAGCAATCGCACGATTATAACCTTTATAACCTGCTGATAGTATCTTTACCCGAACAAGTTACCGCTCTTACACAATCCAGAGACCGCGTGCACCATTGAAATTTCCCAGGCTAAACGTGTCAACACTTACTTACCAACTGTTAACACAGGCGTCAACACGTTGATCCTGGATATCCTCAATGATGTCTCCAGGGCCAGTTTCCTCTGTTCCTTTGTGCCTTCACAGATTCTCCTCACAAATGAATTTAGCCTTGAACGATACTCATCCATACCTACTTCAAGGTACTACACCAACCACAGCACTAAATACGGCTTATTCGTGAAGTATCACGCAGCACGTGTCTTGATATATGTTGGAATGGGAGATCGTGTTGGAAACCGCGTCAACCTATTCACCATTACTGGTAGGGATTCAGCTCCACCTCATTTATATTCATTCCATCCGCACACTGATTTTTAGCAAACGAGAATTTTCCTACGCCAAGCAAAGCGTCGGCACACCCTAATGAAGACGACTATATTTGCGAGACTTGCGCAACTCCACGTGTGATGACAGCATTTTCTCGTTCTGCTATGTCTGTTGAAGGGATTCTGCTGAAGATTCTGACCGAAGTGGCAGAGGTGAGCTTCGCTCTTCGACTCCTACTCCGCCATTTTCCATTGGTGTGCTTAGCTGGCAAAACAAGGAACTAATCTTTCGACGAGTGAACCGATTACTGAAGAGTCGCCAAGCCGTACATCACCACCTGCACTGATGGAACACGAGAGTGATGCTCGAGTAAGTGAAAAAATATGAAAAGAATGAAAAAAGGTGTGTGTAATCGGGGAGTTAGTTCAATGTTATTCATAAGTGGAGCAGAAGAGAGCAGCATGGAACAGAATTTGAGCTCTTTCATCTTCCTTGTTGTTTTTACTTCCAGTATACCAACAAGTTAAATTGAATGATTCAATTTCGGTGTAGGCACCGCCAGAGTGATCTGTCTTAAATCATTCTCCAATTAACGATTACTGACCCAAGTGAATACGACTAAAGCACTTACACACTCATCCGCACTTGGGGTTTACCACAATCGTCCAGCTTTGTTCTAGAGGCTTGAGGAGAAGAGAACCTAGATAATTTTCGGGTGTGTATCATCATGAGGGAAAACGAGGGAAAGCGGAGTCTTCTCGCCCTTAACGATCAACTCGTCCCGGTCGCATTCAAATTTTGCATAGTCATGTATAGTGGAATCGCGCGCGAAGGGAACGATTCAGCCGTAATGGGCGGGAGGAGGATTTGAACGAACCAATCGCAAAACAGTACCACGCCCCGTTTTCCCTCACGATGATACACATCCATAATTTTCGTGCCATCACCTTGTTTCAGTGAACCTCGCCAGGTAGTCGCTTCTTTCTATTTTTGTGGTTTAATTTTAATTGAATTCGAGACCTCTTGATTGAGCCCAGGCAAGGTTGTTTACAACCTGCATATCGGCAAAAACGGTCATGCATAAACACATGAACCTTTTTTCTACCGTTTCTTTATTTTCGTTCTACTTCAATGTTATGCTTCCATTGGGACAATGCGAGAACTGGTCTCCGCAACCTTGTAAGCGTGTTCTTGGCAAATGTTGCGCGCAGTTTATACTGCAACCCCGATTTTTTCAAATCCGTAGTTTTCTTCGCAAAACGTTCCTTGGAGACGAAAACTGGTCCCCAGGTGTTTTTGGAACTCAAGTAGAAGATATTGCAAACAGAACACGCGAGAACTTGGTTTTTACCAAGTCCATAGCTTTATATTCGCTTTCATCATTGTTAGCGTCAAATGAAACTATGCGAGAACCGTTCCGAAGAATTTCAAAAACATTTATCTCTTGCGAATATTACGTACAGTTCGCGCTGGGACCCAGGTTATCTCAAATTTATTTATTCCATCTAAAAAACCGGCACGTATCAAGGAAGCGAGAACTGGTCCGCTTGACTGCGGACTGCTGTGCTCTCCAGCGACACAGTATGCTGTTGTCTGAACACGCATCTCCTCATTTCCATCTGTTTCCGTCACAAAATAAGAGCAACGCCGGCTCTAGTATTGCAGCGATTTTCTCTTGAATTCTGTACTTCTGAAAATTCTCGGATTATCGGTAAAATTCTATAGGTCATCTAGGGAGTCAGTGTTTATCGAAAAAAATCTCCGGACTCTTCCCTCATTTTTCAGATAAATTCCCGATTTCTAGTCGAAATTACTTCATTTTTACTCGAACTTTTTGACCAGAGGTTACATTCTCGGGAATCTGGTCTTCAGGCCGTGATGGTTTTTATGATCGTGCTATTTGCAGAACTGTTTTGGCCAAGTCAAGTTTTTTTCTTCAGGCCACGGAGAAAAATGACGGTAGAAATGAAAATTTGATGTGTCACGCCCTCATCTCACTGGAACAGCTTGAGGCTCATCTATGCAAGCTTGGCCTTGTCTTCGACTCCGTTCTTCTTCTGCGATTACTTCTGCATAAACTGTCATGGGACCTCGGTTAGTTTCTTTGTAGAACATTGCCCATTAAAGGTTCCACCTAATACCGGAAGCTATATGTCAGGCCTCGTCGCTAAGAAAAGAGTCGCTGTTGTTGACCAGGCACACAAATCAAGTGTGGATCCACGTGCTCATTCTAGCCTCAGCTTAGGGAACAACATACGGTTGGTGAATTAGAAAAAAGACTCTGGTGTTCGGAGCTGTATAAACGGTTGCAGTTGCTTTGGGAAGTCTATGTCATTTGATCGGCGAGAAGACGGCAAAGGCGACAAGAAGTTTCTGTCTGTCGAGCAAGGGTCTCGTTCTTCAAGACGGGTACGCATTCGAAGATCGAGGTAAGTGTGGGGAGCTGTAGCGCGGCGCAGTGAGTATTACTTAGCAGTGGAGACCTGATACTCATGCTGACTGTCAGAGACACATTTAACACTTCGTCAAGCTACTACAAACTCTGTGTGTTTGAATGATCGAATACTCGCAAAGTAAATCGAGGGCGCACACAGCAGACACCACTCATGAATAGAATGACACACAGTAGGAAATGTGAACACACCTGGGCGAGAATTGGTGAACACATCTCGGAATATACGAGATGCGTTCACCCTTCTTCGCGAATGCTCGATTAGTCTAAATTGTTAGCCAGATGAGTCCACTAGTTGTGGCTGACACACATACTGTTGTTTGTGCAACCTGTAATATTCACCCGTTCATCTTGATTGCTGCTAGTGTTCAACAGTAACATCGAACTATTTCATGAACTCTTCACTAAGTTGATATTGAGCGGACGATTCAAGGATAGCGAGTGTCTGCTCTAACGGGAGTAGTTTAAAATAGTGTTCACCATGTTGGAAGAATTGAGCGATCCCGTAGACATAATTTATTTATTAGATAACGTCATGGAATACAAACTCATGAAAATAAAATCATTCTTTATAAGTACAACTTCTGCAAGCATCGCGACCACTCAAAGCTTGTACATGATGCACTTGATTGTTTATGGTGTTTAATTCTAGTTAATATAAAAGCCTCCAAACTGATTTGTTTAATTCAATTCCTTTAACGCCACTCTAATCGTGACAAATGAATAGTTTCTCCACATTTCAATCACGAGGGTGTGATACATCAAGCAATTTCTACAAGTTTCTTGTTACAAGTTCTCTCATGTCACTCTCCATTCACCTGAAAGTGGATATCGCACATTTCGAACGGGTAGGTTTGGGTACTCGTCTACGTAGGATCTGATTGTAATATTCACGTTTGACTGAGAAATAAGCCTGGAATTAGCTTCATTCTTGCACAGGACAGAGATGTGGTAGCTGATTGGAATACTACTTGAAACCCTTATGGAATTCGACGCTCATTGCGTGCATATTTGTGGATAGATGTGTAGATTTGAGCGGATGGTTTTAATTTGATTGAGTAATGAATTTTGCCTATTTTTTCATCTCTCAAGTCCAGATCAATGGATGTATCTTATTGGGAAAATTCTTTCGTTGCAAAAAAAAAGATCAGCCCCCGGCTGACAGTATTGAAAATATCCTTGGATGTGTTTTCACAACGGGATCTATCCTTGAATGATTGCAAGTTCTTTCATTTCCAGTTCCGTGGAGGTGATTCGTCCAAAGAGGCTCAGTTCTGGGGCGAAAGACTCGAGACATCGAGGGAGGCGAAAAAGGTTGGTATTTCAAAAGCAACATACATACGTACGTAGTGCGCCCCCTTCTAACCGGAAAGCGTCATTGCACCCAAAGATTTCAAAGTTCAAGTGCGCCATCTTTTAACCGGAAAGCGTCATTGCACCCAAAGATTTCAAAGTTCACATCGACAGAAATCAACCATGTAAGTGGCAAAACTGGTACGAACACACTCATGGGCAGGAATAAAAATTAAAAAAGGAACAGAAGCTCAGAGCCCAGGAAAGGTCTCGTAAAGGCAGAAAAATGAAGCCTGCCCATAAAATCAGGCGGCAGCAACAGTCTGCTTCCGCCGTAACTGAATCGAACGACGAGCCACTTTTCTTGCAATAGCAATCGAAACTAGTACTCTATGAATTTGCTGGTCTATGAAGATAATAAAAACGTTTTAGGTTAGGAACTGATACCAGCAGTGGATCAAATCGGTCAAAGAAAACGACATCATCCTCGAGCAGTGTTCAGAAGCACTTTCCAAGATATATTCAGTCGCTGTTCCGAGGTCGCATGGGAACCGATCCATGCAAGCGCCACCCAAGAAGTGAGCGCTTTCTTAGCTCTTGAACTTCCCTACTTTTTCATGTTGTGTTTTCAGAAGCATGATACATTTTTGCCCTGGCTGAGTTTATCGTGTTGCTAAGCAAGCGAGCGTGTTTCAGGAGATTCAAACGAGAGCAACACAAGTGATTCGGATGCAGTTCTCGAGTTCACACGGAAGCTGCAGAATTATCCACCGAACAGAAGGGAAACGCAGCGACAAATGTTTCGTTCTTGTGATCAGCCAGATTCGCAGCAAGGTCGACAAAGTGGACACGGCTTTTTGCCTGAGCTTGAGATTCATGGAGCATCGCCGCCGAGGTTATGACGGTGTTATTTTTGCATTTAGACAGGCAGACAGGCAACTTTCCAACACGATCTTTGTTTAGATCACCAGGATGCCCTTCACGAATTTCATTCGAAGAATCACACCTGCTCTTCGATTCTCGACGGCCTTCTAGCCCTCAAGCAATTCCTGGAGTTCCACAAGTTAATATTTTCTATTTCTCTGCTTCCTCCTCCCTGTGCATACTTGCCGTTCTTTTTTGTAACTTATAATTCAGATCGAAATTCGGCGCCCTTCTGCTCTGTCGCAATTTGAGTTTGGATACTTCGTCAACTCTCCAGAACTGATTGGTAGTGAGGTTTGTTGCCATCTTAAACGAGACTGGATGGTCAAAACATAAACAGAACACCCTTAATGCTGCAGCATAGTGCCATTTAGGGAGTTCATCAATGAAGTTTGATCGTACCAGTTATCAAAAACCAGGTTCTAATGTGGGCAGAAACTCAATGATGGGTAATTTCTTGGAATGCAGAACTTCTTAACAAGGCATTGAGAAAAAAGGGGAACTAGCAATAAAAGGGAACGTTTCATCAAGGAGTAATCAAGAAGCAGTCCTACGCTGAGGGAGCCGTTTACGTTTTCGAGAAAACATTTTTCTCAAGACTACTCGTTTTTCCAAGTACCTCTCAGGTGCGAACTAGGGATGAACGGATTATCTGTATTTGGTTGTTCGGCCGTTATTCATAGGTTTTGAGTAATCCGATATTCTCAAAGTTATCCTGGTGTTTAGCACCGGGTGACGGTACGGATAAGGCAGAAATTGGTTTATTTCAATTTGCACATTTTCTAAAGAAGGCGGTAGTCATAAAAGAAGCAGACTCTACCACATACTACAGCTCCTTTTCCGCCAGGTTTTACTAGTGGTTCAAATTGTTGGAGGAGGTATGTGGCCAGAAAGAGAAAATTCTTGATGAGATTCTCTGGGCTAGGGTGATGGGTGGTATCCTGTGCGACGAATCCATAGCCTTTATCCCTCATCCGATATCCAATATCCGGTCATTTTTGACCAAATCATTTGGTAGTAATCAATTCTGCAATGTGTGCCCTCCAGAATAACTTTCCGTCAGTTCAGTTGTTTCTCTACGCTTCTTCATGTTCCCAGAGAACGAGATTGAAAATCAACTATGGATACCTTCAGATATATAATACACAGAACGAGATGTTGTAAATGAAGATGCGCGGAAGTGTCCTGTTTTGTTTCCTAACAAAACAACTAGACCACTTGAGTGACTTCTTGTTGCCTCATTATCACAGAACCAGGAACAGAACTGATGTTCACCAGTTGTAAAATGGATGAGCAATTATCAAATTTGTCTATCCCACCCAACTTCTTAATGTTAAGGAAGAACTGGAGCTTGATCGCCAGTTGGCAAAGAGCGGTGTGGGAAACCTCTAATCCCATCAAGATCTACTATGAAAACATCCTGGTTAATCCTAAATTACTATTTTTTGTAGGGTCAACATCTTAATATTTAACCAGTAAGCTTGAAGAATTTGAGAATGTCAATGATGTTTCTGTCCAGACAGTCTTTAATGCCAATTTGCGGTTGAAACTGTTAGGTTAAAACAAGCTACTGTAACAGATTCGTTTCAGATGTCCGACTGTGCTCCCCTGCTCTTAATGGGAAGCACCACACAAGTAGGCAGCCGTAAAAGCTCCGATGGTAGGATTTCCTATTCCTTAATTTGGTCCTATTTATTTTGTTGCTCCAAACAGTTTTGTTAAGAAACTTCCCTGGGAGGATGGTCCAGTCGAGCTTCCTCTGTAATGTCGCAACGATCATCGCGATCTAGTGCAGGGCTGCGTCTGTCCACATTCTCAGGAGGTAAGGCTGATGTACACATGTCTTCCCAGTTTAGTAGAAATGTTTCATCGCTAAATTTTAGGGGCAAGCATAGCGTCGGACAACTCCGGACCATTTCTCTTCAGTTTTGTTTTGCGCAAACGAGCTTCAACCATTGGAACTCGAATACCGATCCCTAGACGTGCCCTCTCTAGATCATCAGGGGACAGCCTGAGAGTACCGGATAGAGAAGTCAGTAGATGCTTAGTTTTCCCAGTCTGTAATTCTACATCACAACAAATCCTTGCATTAAGAGTCCTCTTCACCTTGCTACCACTGCAGAGATGAATCCAGACTTCCAATGTGTGCGACAGTTGATTCTCAACCTTCTGAATATTTACACAGGAAGGTAACTGACAAGTAATACATATCATTAGGTACACCAAACACGGCCGAATTCTATAGAACCAACAACAGCTACCTAACATTTACATCTGATTAGTGCCCAGGCTATTACAAAGAAAATCGTAGTAGAGTACATATCATAGTGCTTTTCGTTGCTGTTCAACGCTGCTGAACATGTTCAAATGTTGTTTTTTATTGATTAACATTCTCAGAAACACAGCACCATGTTAAATGTTAGTTTTCAAATGATTTTTCAAGGAATGCGAACGTTGCATCGACCATGAGGGAGTGCTCCGAACTTTTTGGACAAGTTTTGAACTCCCCTCAACACCCAAGCATCAAAAGCTGGTATTTTAAAAAAATTTTTCTTTATGTCTCTCTGTGTGTCGTCGCTTTATTTGTTATTCTTTTTAGGTGTGCTGAAATTCTGAACATCGTAGGCGCTCAAATCGTAAGTGATTTCCATATGTGCACTTTCATTGCGCACGATCTTCACAATATCTCTTCTATTTTTTCATCTCTTTCTTACCATATTTTCTACTGGAATTTTTTCCGCTGTTAGCACCTCCTGAAACCATAGGCAACTAGCTAGAGTGAGCTGCTAGCTCAACTTCAGATTGAGTTGGGCTAGTACATGCCTGAATGCAACAGTGGAACAACTTCAACTTCTGTTATCACCATAATGTTGGCCCATCTGGTGCATGCACATACCTCTGTGCTGAAAAAGCCTTTCATTTGCGAAATTAGCCATTTGAGGGCACATCAAATATATTATTATCCTAATTGTTGTTTATATGATATTGCGAGGAAACTGGCGTTACTTTCAGGCCCAAGAAGATCATTCAACTGTTGAGTGCCATGAACAATTGAACGATGAGTATCTCGACGTGGGTTTATTTCAGTCTTTATTGTAAACTGCTACTTTTGGAAAATTCTGTCCGGGGCAGTATAGACTAAACATGAAGATTATAATTTATCTCATTGAAGATTCTCTCTTTACACTAATGTTCAAAATAGCGGAGCTCTTCAGGCTTTGTCCGAAATGTTAGACAAGAATGCTGGTATCATAAACATCTACGAGCTCACTCAGTCAGTAAAGCACGCTTCACGACCTTGATAGACGGATATTTGAAGTGTAGCACCTTTAAATGATCAGGAACCTATGTAGTTCGCAGAAACAAGAGGTCTGGCCATTTGTCGAAGGTTTTCCCCAGTTCTGGCTATCTGATTCATGAGTAGAATAGAAGAACCGGTGTTAGCCGGCATGCCATCAAAGGAGAAACACCGGAGAAAGGTTGGTTAGCCCATATCAGCACGAAGGTGAAGTTATCCAACGGCATTTTCAAGATGTACGTAATGGTATCGCTAGGAGAGTTCCAAGAATATTCTCATTAATGCCAAGTCTACACATCCATCAGCTATTGAACATGCCGTTATGCGTAACATGTTTAGAACGACATCGATGGTGTGCGCTGACGAGCGTAAGCGCTGTCATCCTCGAAAAATGACTTTCCGAATAGACAGCAACATTGGTTACACGATATAATAACACCAGTCTGGCCGCCCGGCTGACGCCGGACTTCCAGACTTTCCCTATGCTCGGTTCGCTCGCATGAGTTTACCCCGCATCCATCCTAGTAGAATTGTGATCATGCCAATTTTTGCTCCGTTTCCCCTGAATGCCCTCCCCATAAAAGTGGACTGGTCAAAGAGGACTGCTTGCGTCTCTTAGAGCAATTTTATCATTCTTTCAAGTGAATTAGCTAATTGTATCTATATGGAACCGATTCAACTTGGAATGAGCACGGGAAATGATTTATCATTCTTTGCTTGTTGTGAGTGATCCATTGATAGCAACATATAAACATATATAAACATATAACATATAAAAACATATAAAAGAGGAGGTATGCGGTGGGTACAGACATAAACGAAGGTAGAACACGCAGGAGGGGAGGTGATGTGGCAGAATGGTATGGTATGGGTGCTATAATAGTCAACGCTTAGGCCGGGCGTTTTGTACCCTACTTCTCACAGCATTTAGGTGCCAGGACAATTAGAACAAAGATAGACCTGAGCAATTTTTCGCTACTTTGCACCGGCGCACCTCTTCTCCATCTGTCTACCCTTTCGCAGGCATTTACCCACTTTTGGACGCCGGCGCACCCTTATCACATCTGCGGACCCGTCTCCCCCCAATTTGAGCGCCGGCGTACCCTTATCACAGCGACTGACTCGTCTCTCACCACTTCGGGCGCCGGCGTACCCTTATCAGAACGGTGGACCGGTCCCTAGGCGTTTCCCCACTTTTGGGGCGCAGGCGCACCCTGAACACATCGTTGTACCCGTCTGCGAGAGCCTGCCTTCTTTTGGGCGTCGCCACACCCCTATCACGTTGCTGTACCCGTGGCTCTGCACCTCCTCACCTTTCAGAGCCTCTGCAACTTCTGTTTAGTTTCTGAACCTCACCATACCCGTCTCTATCATACTTTTGACCTCGCAATCATCATCACTGACCAACCAGGGAATTTCGTTCACACACACACACACACACACACACACA
>JARK01001412.1:536948-548980 GCA_000688135.1 Ancylostoma ceylanicum
CTTATAGAAATCGCGGAGAGTTAACCGATCGGGACCAAACTTTGCACACATATGCATCTCGGGCCGGCGGAGGTTTTAGGCTACTTTAGGTTATCGATTGACTTATCGATTTATCGATTTTATTGATTTTCGCAATTTTCGCCCAAGGGTCGCTGGGGACATGTCTACTGGGGTTATTCGATACGCTGAACACGAATATGACAACCCCATTCCACGAGTTTATGGAGTTATCGACTTTGTCGATTTCATCTGCAGTTACTTAATGGTAGGTAAAAACGCGTCCATTGGGGTTCTCCAACACGCTGAACGTGAACACGGCGAGGATTACGGAAGAATTTACCTGCAAAACAAATTCTCCTACTTTCTGACAGAAGTGAATGAAAAAAGGATTTTTTGGGTTGATCATGAAAATGATGAGCACTATTAAAGGATCGTTGGGTTTAATCGTTGTCGCCGTCAGCGTTAAACTGCCGGGAGAAATAAAACACCCGAGCGAAGCCGGGCATACCGTCTAGTCTTCTGATAAGCTAAACTTAAGGATCGATACCCATCAGGTCTGGCTCCAGGAAAGGTGACTCAGTAGCGCAGTTGACCAACGTTCTCAACATTTTCCGGGAATCTCCATCAGGAAAAACTAGTAGAGAGACACCAGACTGAACCATTTCTCATAACACGGTGTGATATCTTCCACATGTTTAAAGATATATGATCCCATAAATCCACGGACAAATCCATTGCACCACACAGTTCATATATCCGACACTTTTCTACTTGTTTTCATAGGCGTTGAAGTCAGCGTGCTGTTGTTCTGGAGGTTTCTGGCTCTGATATATGGGAAGTAGAGATAATTTCCTTTTTTCCCAGCACTATAGCTCAGTTGGTTCAGGCAGTATGAACATTATTCCGGTGCATCTTCTATCAACCGCTCCGCTTCAATCATAAACGAAGATCACTTTCTTCCTATCCCTCGATCCGGGTTTGGGACGTTTTCCTGGATCTTATCCAGCTCTCTATACTTTGCCCGTTTACAGGACGGTACTATCAGCTATTGTTAGCTTTGCAGATCGCACTGCAAGCGTATCAATTCTATTCGTGCGTTCACGCCCGTGTTCTCCCCTTGTCCCGTCTACATGGCATGATTCACCTAACATTGATTTTCGTTTCACACCTTGATTCCTTGATTTGGTGGATTTTGCCGGAGACCGGGCTTTTTGGCCAGGATAGCGGCAATTCACTGTAGATCCTGATATTACGCACACCCAGAAAGGTCCAGTACTCAAGAGCCTCGATTCCTTCCGTATTTCAGACCCTCCGTCTGCTATGCCTGTCGTCGTCGTCGCTGTCCTTGCTGGATGGCACCACTAAGTTAGTGCTAAAGCGACAACACGCTTCAACACTTCAACAGTGGAGAGTCGGCGGTGGAGTCAGCAAACACCAACTGCTTCTAGAGTTTCGTGGCACAAAGTGGCAGCTCATTGGTGAGTATGTTTCACATTTGAATGCTTTGTAAAGTATCACTGGTCGTACATCCATCGAATGTGTTCGTCGGCTGTGTTGGATGCGCATTGAATTTCATCTGGCATTTTCCTCGGTTTCCAATCGCTCTTTCGTATTCGATTTCTTTCGCACATGTGCTTCTCACTGGATGGAAGCGCCTCTCTGAGCAGCTCTATCATCTGCAGGTGCTCATTTTAGTCTAAGTGCTCATGATGCTGCCAATTAGTTCATCTTTAATTCGTGGAATGAGCTGAGTCACTCAAATATCCGCTTCGCGTTCTACACTTCAACCATAACCACTTGGCTGTAAATTCTTGGTTCTGGATAACTTCAAATTGATAACCTCGATACTTGATGTAACAGTTCAAATGTTCTCTTGTCTTGAAACCTCGGCATAGTGAATTTCGTGTGTGATTTTTTGTGCCAAAGAGGTTTTGTAGGTGGAACTTTATTGGCCTGACGTTTCGGCTTCTATCGCCGTCCTCAGAGGCCTGCAAAGAGGTTGGCATGAGAAATCCAGCGTCTAGCCCGCCAAGCATCTCTCCATCCTGTGCTAGCGTCTCGATATTGTTAAAAGCACAGAACGCAGAAACCGTGCGCTGCCGAAGACTGCTCACCCGTCGTTCCACCGTTAGTGCACGCCGCACTAGACTGCCGAACTAGAAAGAATGGGTTTTACCATGTGTAGACGTGAAAGATGGTATGGTATAACAGATCTACACAGGCTGTATCAGGCAGTTATAGCTCACAAAGTGGTACGAATGGCATAAAGTCGTTTGCAATCGATAGACACTCATTTTTATTGTTCATTGGAGGATTTCGGACTGATATCCAAAAAGCCTCCAACGTCTTTCGTGCTGATATGTCTGCTTCGCGAGCTAAAATTATGCACTTGACGCCAAAGTCACTTCCGTGGTGTGATTCATTCTTGTGTCTCCCGAGCGGTGTTAGTAAGCTTCCACGCCTTTTTCCTGCCATGTGCTCCTTAGCTCTTACTCCCAGAGTTCGTCCCGTTTCTCCAATGTAAGTTGCGTTGCATGCCAAGCATTGTAGTTGGTAAATAACCCCCGACTGCGCGCAGTCGCCTGTTCTGCCGTACGGACATACTATACATCCTTCAGAGATACAGTGCCTGTCGTATAGTCTATTCCGAACAAGCTGACTTCTGATGTTATTGTTAGGAATATTTACCAGGCTTACTTCATTCTGCAATTGTGCTCGAACAATGCAGCGCTGTACAGCAGCACTTACGCTGTCAGAAATAAATGGAAGGCAAAGTGACACTTTATTTTCACGCGAGATACGATCGCTCTTAACATGGGATCTACTATGACGCGGGAGCACTTCATAACCATTGGCGACAGCAATTCCATGTGCAAGACTGCGTGATTCTTGTCGCTCATGATCTCCAGTGCTCAGTTCAGTCGCCGTCTTAAACATGTTACGAATGACTGCGCGCTTCATAGCTGTCGGATGTGCCGAGCGAGCATGTATCAGGATATTCTTAGAGCTTTCTTTGCGGTACCATTTTACCCTGACATTGCCCCCCGATAAGTTGATCTGGGTGTTAAGGAAGGGTAGCCAACCGTTTTGTGGTTTCTCTCGTGTGAGCCTTATGTACTGCGACTGCTGGTTTAGTATACGGAAACACTCGTCCATTTCGGACTGTGTTGATGTAATTATCAAGCAGTCATCGATGTATCTGCAGTACAGAATGGGCAGACGAGCTAACACAGGTGCCTCAATTCTGCTCATGAAGCAGATTGCGAGTACCGGCGCGAGTCGCTGGCCCATAGCTAGACCTCTCACTTGGGCGAAGTACATGCCACACCACTTAAAGATGTTACAGCTGAGACATTCCTTGATGAGAGTGAGCAAACGGGCCTTGCTGAGCCCATATGTCTGCACACAAGCGCCGTGTATGTTAAGCAACTCGGATAGAGCCTGCAGAGCCTCATCGTTTTGCACGTTGGTGTATAGTGAGGCGACATCAAAGGACTCTATCGCACTGTCGCTGTTAAATCTCACGCTACGCAGCTGTTCGAGGAAGTGGTTTGTGTTCGGCAAGTGAGAAGGTATTTTCTGGAGAATCTGGCTCACGATTTTGCTAAGAAACCATGAGATGCGGTCAGCTGGTCCTCCTACGCAACTTATGATTGGTCTGATCTTGTACGTTTCTGCTGACATTGATCGCAGGTCGTCTGGAGCAAGTTTGTGGGTTTTGATTAGGCTGTAGAACACTGGACAGGTAGGTGTATCAAGCTTGAGATGGCTCACAAATCTCTCATCAAGACCGGAAGATCTTCCAACAGTCACCCAGATGTCATTCAACCGCCTACATTGTGTGTGGAAGTCCTTCTCCGTAACGCGGCGATATAGTGTGGTGTCTCGCAAATGATGTGCTGTAATTTCACGATCGAGCACTTGCGGTATTACCACAAATTCCCCACCCTTGTCACTCACTGAGAGACGTATTGCGCCATTCCTGGTCATTTCGCGTACCTCTTCGAAGCCCTTCCACTGTTCGCGTGTCAGATTACTATGGGTGAGACGGCTGTGATGACTGTATACGTCCAAAACACCCGATAGTAGAATTTTGAATTTGATGTCTGTTTCGCGAACTGGTGCAGGCTCTTTATAGAAACTTAGTAATAGTTATGACGAGAACGACGATTTCATGGGTAGTGATGATTTTGAACAACATCAGCTAGGCCTCCTACGACATACATACATACCTACATACTTCTCACAATGGAAGGATGCTTGGTCAATATGTCCTTTCGTAGCGAGATGTATATTGCTTAACGCAGCTCGCGACGCTGATTTCAACTATATTTTTATCTGCTCCTAAATTAATCTCTGTGAGGAGTTATACCCGTTTTTTCATGTTAGAATCGCTCACGTAAGGAACACAAAGTCGTTGTGCCGGGTGCGTCTTGGCGCAACGCTACATTTTTCGCTCCCCAGGATCAACTGATGAGGTCGCCATGCTGATCCTGAAGAGTGGGAAACTCACCATTGCGCAACGACTCACCTGGCATATCGACCTAGTGTGCCCTATGTGAGCGTTCCTGACATTGAAAAATGAGTATAACTCCTCATAGAGACAAATTTAGGAGCAGACAAAAACAGATTTGAAATCAGCGTCGCGAGCTGCGTTAGGCGATATACACCTCGCTACAAAAGGCCATACTGATCTAGTATCCTTCGCTTGTCAGCTTCAAAATTTTCAAAGTCAGCCATGTTTGGTGATGTGATGTAAACGTGGTCTTTCCTTTTGACACAACGCCTCAAAGTCTTAACCCTGCATTTTTATGTGTTAGGCCATTCGTGATAAGCTTTTGTTGCGTTCTTAGGTGACGATAAAAATTTCTCTCATTTTATGGCTATGCATACATGTCTAACGAAAGTTGTTTGCGCGAAAGTTCCATCACGTAATGCTCCCTCTACAACAACTTGAAAATCTTTATGCATGCAGAACTTTGGTGAAAGCATAGCCTTTTGGACAGCAATCAAAATCAGATTTAGACATGTGGTCATGCAAAGCTTATCAAAGTAAGTCCCATGGTCATGCCACCGGGGGCTTCGTTACACTGCCTTAAAGGCAGCACCCGTGGAAATCCTTGCATCGGAGATTTTCCCGAATTTCGGGGTTTTTGGGGACGGTAGACTCATAGGCAGGAGTGAAACTGCGTGAAAGACGCGAGAAATGCAAGAAATCAACGCGTCTTTTCCATGTGTCGAAGGCGCGGACGAGAGTTCCGCTGTGGGTTGTGCGTGCTTCCCGTCACGAAAGCCTGCGAATGGTACGTATTGCACGCATTCACTGCGCCAGACCACCCACGGCGATGGCGTTGGCTGGCGCGTCGTTTCGTTGAAAACCCGCTGTGGCCGTAGCCGCGATCCTGGTTTCTCTGTAGGTAGGTCACCGTTCCTTGTGTTCTTCTCACATTTGTGATGTGCTCACTCTCTACTTTACCACCCACGCCTCAGCTCCGAGTCGAGGTTTTCGTCTGGTGCTGCCTTTAACGTGAGACATACCCGAATTTATTCTGTGGTGGGATTCATGAACGTTCTCAGGGAAGTACCAGTCTACCCGTACTTCTAAAATGGTTTGGTTCTCTTAGCAAAAATGACTGTATTTTGTCCGTACGAACTCTTCTTGTTTAGATATGAAGAGTTATGGTGAAAATAGCAAGATAAACCACATGGCTAGGAAAACTCGCCCACCCTGAGTGAGCGGGAAGCTTAGGATCTTCCCGGAAACGTTCATGAATCCCGCCACTGATCTAGCCTGGATTGTTATTGTTTCTCTTAATTTTCTCCTAAATGTTGTTCTAGCTTTCCACTAAGATAAGACTTTTTACTTTTTTACGGGTCTTACCAGGTTAAGGATAGGGCATGGATAGATGACAACGATGGATACCTATTCTTCAACTTCAGTATGTGGTTAACCTGGGTAGCCAACCTGACCTGCCACATGTTTGTTAAGGATCACCATTTGAGTGCATGAAATAAATAAATAAATAAATAAATAAATAAATAAGAGGGTATAAGATCCGCTGTCATTGTTCTCCAATTACTGGTTTTTATTATTCTTGCGTTGCTCCGAAGTAAAGAACGTAAAAACGTAAGCTACATGTCTGTCTTAAGAAGGGAAGAAGCGTCAAAGTTTTTGTTTGAATCCTAGATTGCTTGCTAACAGTAGATATCAGGGAGAATTTTCCCCGCGAGACATGTTTATCCATTATAGTTGCTGGAACCGCTTTCCTCCACAGTTTTTCCAATGTTTTCGCTTGAAATCTGGAAAAGAAAACGTATGTTATTCCAAGTGCAAAACGGTGCCTTCGTATTAAGATTAGAGTGCGTGACGGTGCATGTGTATTGGATTACAAGTGTAGCCTTCATAGAGTGAAACAGCCTGAAAAATATAATAGAAAGTCAATGATTTTGATCTTAAATCCTGTGATGCTGTTTGAAAGCATTTCCCAGAAGAAATGAGATATTAGAAGAAAGTAGTTCTTTAAGTTCAAGTTATCAGCTCCTCGAAATTTGTTCTGATACCTTAGTCGAAGGTTGGGATGTAGACTTTACATGTTGGAGAATCGGCTGGGTGAAGGTGACTGGCGTGCTAAACATGTGATCATCATTACATGGAGCATAAATAGCGACTCCTTAGAAATTTGGCATTTTTTCAACAGAGTATAGTGTCATTGCTAGCAAAACGGTCTCCGTCACCACTCTGCATTATTCGCCAAAAAATTCCCTTCAACTGTGGCTCAATCCAAGCATAGTTCACTCCTCAAATTCTCTAGCCTCCCGGATCTTAGGCTGATGCAGCATGGTAATCCGAGACGCGGTATTTGCGAACGACGCATCATAAACGCCACTTCCTGGTTCGAGGCAGGCAATGGCCCTTCAAAGTGTGTGAATTCCTGAAATGTAGACCCCTCAGCTCAACTTTAGTCGCATCATTTCAATATAAATGCCTTGAGCACCTTGGGTGTGGCACTAAACATGATAGAGAGCACATAGCACAGATTCTTTTAGCCTGTTTACGGGCGGCATGAAGCCTATGAAAGGGCGGTTAAGGTTAAGCACACATAAAGGCAAACGAAAGTGTTTTGCACCAGGGATGGACTGGCCTGGTTTTTTTTTTCTCGCTGAAGGTATCCAAGCTTCACGAAAGAGCTCTGGAACGTCGAAGACACTTGTGGTGTCCTTATCTAGTCAAAGTAAACCATTCAACCGATTTAGCTGCACGAAACGAAGTCAGAGAATATAGTGGGTTGGTGCTAGCCTGTTATGTAGCGGAGCCGCTTGAATAACGTACCACCCAGTTATAGGAAAGTGCCGCTGGCGCTATTTAACACATTGCGGACCGAGCGTATTTTTGCATGGATGAATAATTAATGTTTATGCTTCAGTCGGCCCAGTATGATCCGTTGTTTTCTGTGTTCGATAATATAGCTTTGGAAAAGGGCCGTAAGAAAAAAGAGCGATTTCCAACATAAAAGCATAACATGAAGCAGTTTGTCCATCAAATGGTCATACGGGGACGCGAGATCGTGATGCACCATGTGCATCACGTGGTCCGCAATGGGTTAAGTGCCTTAGGGACCCGTCACTGTAAGTCAAACCATTGGAAATCTCGGTACAATGAGAGCTGGTTCGTTACAGCAATGCATTCCTCTCCTCGGTCAATCGGCCCAAAACGCTTCCAAAGTCTTGTGGGCCAGAATGTCATGCTCATGCAATGTCGGAACTTCCACTTCAAACAAAAAAAAATGTTAGAATGTTGGTATATGGAACAAGGAATTAGAACAAATGTTTCGTTCCGCTTTTTGCTAGACGAATCATTTTTTATTAGTTGGCCCTCTTAAGGTTAATCAGTCGATGAGGAAACCGACTCGCATAAAAACTACTGATAATAGACTAAAATTTTAAAGTAATTTTATAAAAGCACAGTAGCTTTGATCGCTGGTGGATGTTCGTATATGTGGCACAGGGTGCGGTGTCGTAAAAAAACTATTTTTTGGGCAGGAAGAAGGGTTGCAAAGTATTCCTTACTTACACTTATAAGTATTATAAGTACTTATAAGATCCTCTCCTTGCGTTACAATGTTCAAGATAGAAAGGATTGCCTTTGAAGGTGAAGCATCCACTCCGCCGTGCATATATGGCAGTAGGCTCCCTTTCATGGTCTCTTAGTACGATTTTCTCAGTCTTTCTCTGAGTCCTCCTCCCAGCAAGCATTCTGCAATCATGTGGATTGTTACAGAATTTTTTTCCGGTGTGTGATCAACCAGACCTCTAAAAGTGCTTTTTTGAGGTTTATGTTTTTGCACCACACGTCCCTTTATATGTAGCTGCGTTATCTCGTGAATATCTCCGAATCTCGTGGGAGATGTCTGCGGTAGGGTGGAGATTTATCCGCGTTTTTTGGCAGAGGTTGGGTCGCGCAATTCCCTCTTCGGTCTCGTCAGTGAGAACCAATTCATCGTCTTCATTAACGTTACAGACGAGATTAGGAAAATTGCAGGGTTTTTGGGTCATATCATTTGTTGGCGCGAAAGGGGATGGAATGTTAGAGTTTTATTTGGAAGAAATTTGAAATTCGAGGATGTGCGACATCCGGGGGAATTCTTTGCTCTAGAATTAATGAGTTTTATGAACAAACGAGAAATATGTTCCTTATCAAGCCAATACATACAAACTGGTCGAATGGCGTAAAATGATGCCAAGCTTTTTGTGGTCAAGCTTGGACACAATACTTCTCTGACAATCCGACGCAAAAGAAACTGTTGACAGTAATTAATGGTCGAAACATGGTCGCATGAGAGCCAACTATTGAACTGTCCGAAAATTTCATACCAGAACCTCTAGAGCCTGCTCCCACTGTATCAAATCTTCAATATCAGACGGTTTCATAATTGTATAGGCAGACGAAGAAGAAACTAAACGTTTATTTGAGAAAAAAAAACGTCGCCTGTTACTTCGTGGGAACTCCTTCGTAATAAAATGATCCGAGAATTTCTCTTGTCACTGCATCCACAAGGGTTTCTATCATGCTAGCCTCTAGTCCCATGCACCCCTCACAGTAGTTTCCAACTTAGTTTTTTTTTTTTATTTCGACTCAAGAGAGAGGAAGGTCTCGCACTATGTCGTTCATATGGTTTCGCTACTCATGTCTTCGTTTATATAGTATGGCATCAATGATACGAAGTAATTTAAGCTTATTGGCGCTGCCTATTTATATACGAAACAGTCTGATATCGTCCTGCTATCGAACATTGAGACTGTGGAGCAGGCTCTAGGGGTCGTGGTGTGATATTTTCAGACAAGCGGTCTTACGCCGTGCCAAAACCAATAAAATTTGTGGGAAGTTTCAAAAATCAACGCAATTTGGGGAAACCTACAAATTTCGGGTGCCAATAAGTTTATGAAGCACACTATTATTAGATTTCCGAGCTTCTTAAAACGCTGATGTGCAATACATGAAATGTTTCAAAGTGGCCTGAAAATCCTTTTCTTCTGGACGATCTCTATACCAATTTGCTGCAATTGGTTGACGTGCGAAGCCTTGTACCACTGTTTACCTTTTCGAGTGGACAGACCAGCTTAGCCATTCCCTCTCCTACCGGCTACTAGAAGCAGGCAGCTTACCCCTTTTGACTTTGCATGTGCAATGCTGGGTTACATTAATAGCGAGCATATCAAAGATCTGTCGATGTCTTCGATCCGGAAAATGAGGTGAGGCACTACCTTTAAATAGTTGGTTCTGTGAACAACCCGAGGACGTCTTGTTCTAACGAACGAATTTCGAGGTCAGGGTGGGGCACCCACATGAGATTGATCGAATTAGCTTTAATTAGTTTACTGCTTGTGGAAAAACAAGAGGAAAACATCGGGTAGACGGTCTCGCAACCACAGCTTCGATAATGCTGAGGAAGGGTTCACCAAAGTGAACGACGACATATACTAGACAGTGAAAGCTGTTTCAAACACGGATTCAACCAAAACTGTCTTAATATTGCTCAGAAAATGAAGAAAAGATCGTTGATTAGATGGAATGCCGAAGCTGAGATTTGCGTCGGCTTCCTGCTTTCATGGCTAGACCAGCGGTCAGCCTAACTTGGAAAGTGCCCCAGCTCGATTTTTGCTAAACATTTTGAAGGTTTCACGGAACTGTATGTTGCGCAATTGTCACCGATCTTCTTCATGGAATTTCCTACAGGATGACACCAAGATAGACAAATTTCATAGAAAATCCAGGGAGAAATCAATTTTTTAAAATTTAGACGGGGATTTGCGTCCTTTAAAATTTCTCGCCAACCTTGAGGAACTGTGACTTGCGCAGTTGTCTGTCCAATAGCTGATGTCATTGTGAATACTGTGGTCACCACAGGAAATGAGTTCGTCTGGAATAGGCCTGGAAAACGGGTCATTTTCGAAAACGCTTTTTCATAAGCATCTCTTTCAATTCGAAAAACCAGGTGTTGCGCAGTTGTCAGCTGCCGAGCCCGTGAGATTCCTAGTAGAATGGTATATAAAACTTGGTACTTCCTTCCATGCTGAGCTGAAAAAGCCCGCCTGAGACAAATGGCCCGTGTAGCTCAGGGGGGTTAGCGAGAGAGCACGCGTTATTGGAGGGCGCCAGACGCGAGGTGAGACAGACGGGGCATCTGTCTCACCCTAGGTTTACCGTCAGGAGTGAACGATGTTTTTTAGTATTGTATATCATTCTGCTCAGAATTTCATTCTGAATTCAGCTGACAACTGCGCAACATTCATTTTCTTCAAATAGGCAAGATATTCCTGTTTTCATGCTTTGAAGCATTTCTGAGCCTTTTCCACTTGCACCTCTGTGATCTTACTACCACCTAATCCTCAATGACATAGGTAACCCGTCTGACAACTGCGCGAAGCTTAGTTTTCCAAGTAGCGAGTGATAATGTCGGTTAAACCTTAATTTTGTGGTAAATTCACATTAATATTGTGAAAACCTTTTCTCGAAAGGCATTAGCCGGCCATGCTTGAACTTCGGCTTTTCCTGAACTGTATTGTGTGGAGAATTTAAGTCACAACTGCTCATTCCATGTAAACCTGCTTTGCCCGAATTACAATGCGTCGGGGACTGCGTCTAGGACCTATCATTTCCACTTCGTCATAGGTGAAGGTTCTCCGTCTGGGCACCATTGAAAGTGATGGTGGGCTGAGACACGTCTCAAGGTATGTGCGTGATTGTTGCGACTGCCTAGTTTTTCTTTCCGATTCCTAACTGATTGAGCAGTAGATCTTGGGGTCCACTGTGCAATTTTGTCCTTACGGTGGCTCAGAAGTGTTTGACACTACCGTTGCTTTCAAGACCATATGAATAGAGGCGATGTCGACTAAATCCTATTTCTCTTCAGAATAAAATCTCTTTCGTCATGAGCAAAAAAAGATTCATTCCTTACCAAATCTCTAAAAGGTAATCGCGAGAATTTCCGTCTCTGAAATAGTTTGTCCTCGTAAAGTACAAGGCCTGTGTTGTTCCTTTCGAGAATATTACAATCTTTACTGTCTGTACCTTTAGCTGGCAACTGCGCGATCCAAGAGTCCCTGAACTAGTGAGGACATTTTGGAACGAAACTGCACTGCTATTCAGACCCAAATTTTCCTATGTGGCCTCTCGCTGATCCCCACATCAAAATGCTCTTGGTAGGTGTGCCCTCTTATTCACATCTATGCGGAGTTTTATCAGTAGTAGCCCTGACAGCTGCCCGATTAATGCAGCGACAGTTCTACCCAGGAAAAAATGACGTAGGTTCGAGAATGCTTCTGACGTGAAAGCACGTGACAGTTCCCTGGCTGTTCTAAGGTTTCAGCACGTTCTTTGAAATATGCTAAAATTGTTTACTTTGTATTCAATGCATAGTCAGTATATTACCGAAATCAGTCATAATGCTATGGTGGCCTTCATTCCAGGGATCGTTTCGCTCTGCTATCTTTACCCTCCACTGAATCCTGTCAAAGTTGAGCGAAAAATTAGT
>JARK01001412.1:549657-572362 GCA_000688135.1 Ancylostoma ceylanicum
TGCTGCAGTTACCTAAAATAGTAAAGAGTCAGAACGTTTACGACAGTAGATTACATTGATCCAAGTCAGATGCTCCTCACCCAACTCTTTTTCCAAAATTAAAATGTTTCTTTTCAGGATTCTAGCACTATTATTAATATATCCATAGTCTTGGCTTGGTAGTCCTTGAAAACAGAATTTTCAAGCACAGCGACCGACATCCTCGCTGTGAACGATTGTTACCAGTATTGAACCATAGAAAACACGGTAAATATACAAGCATACCTCTCCCGTCCAAGCACCGTGGGAAGAAAAAACGGACGTGCAGTTTACTGAGCGAAGTGAGTGGGAAATTTCCTAAAATAAGCTGGCGTGCTGGCCATATCATTTCGAGAGAATGGCGTGTAATTTTTCTTCTTTTGGAGAAGACTGCCTCACCATGATCACATTTTTCCTTAGTTTGAATCAAGAACGCTAGGAGATGGAGCGTGGTCCGGAACAGTTGCTTCAAGATAAGTAACATAGTACGTATGTAGTATCAGGGGGATAAGCCGCAGGCCCCAGCACGACGTTTTCGTGGATGTGGTATTGAAACGAAGCCTTCTCTAAGAACAAAAAATTTTTTTAGGAAACCCCTTTGAATGAAAGCGTAGTGGAAATCTCAGCAAATCAGTCTCAGTTGGAGGCTGCCTATGGAAACAAACAGGCTCCTGTTCTGACTTTGATTAAAGGAGGAATTTTGAGAGTAAGCGAGAGATAAGGGAGAGGCGGGGGCGGGGGGGGACAATTTCCATAGAAATTCGTGCCACACACCCCGACACCTGTCCCTAGGTACAAATTTCCGGTCTTCTAGCACAGATTTCGGGATAGAAGTTGAGGGGATAACCGATCACTGAAAGAAGTGTTGCGCTCCTAAACTGCTGTAGAACACATGCATATAGAAATGGGGCTGTTCTTGAATGCTTTCAATGGTGATATTCACTCAGATAAAGTACTTGGCTGCAATCAAAATGTACGCGGACATATTTGTTGCAAAATTTGCAAAATATCACATTTTCAATGCAAAACATTAGATAAATGAAAAACTACTGGCCATTAACGACTTTTATGGTTTCACATGGCACCTAATGACTCACTCGTGACGTGAATGATAGCATGTCTATTTTTAACAAGGGACAGTTTTTGTGGTTCGTAAATTCACCAGGGATACATTCATTCGACATTGGAGCTATGCGTATGCCTGCATTGTTCGTTATTTTTAAACAGCGAGACCATCAAGAAAAGCGGAGTGGAACTATCTAAGGTGTTATAGGAGCTTCCCCTAGCGGTATTATTTTCAGTCATGGAAAAGGTTCCTCATTCAACCATTATTTATTGGAAGAAAAAGGCTAAGATCCGGTTTCCGGTCTGTTTGTCTTGGTTTTGGAGTTCGTGTACTTGAATTTGAATGCAGAAGTAATTATGAAGCATGGTACTTGTAGCAGTGTCGATGTTTACAAATTAGACACTGACACACCAATTAGACAAGTACGTATGAAAATTTAGTACGTGATTGAAGTGTGCGGTATGAAATTGGCGAAACGAGCAATATATGCTGTTGAGAGGCTCGAACTCATTTAGTTACTTCAATTTTTCCTTCTGAACAGTAGCTAATGTTCTTCTATACGATCGATCCGAGGTTTGTAGATTCTTGAATTGAGTTGTGTGTAACAATGAACGAGGAAACAAAGGCAAGAAGAGAACAAAAAAAACAAGTAGACAGGAAAGAAAGACATGGCCAAGAGAGATCCTATGACGGAGAAGTACGTATTTTTAAAATCGGTAACTTTCCCGATGAATGTTTTTGTAGAATGATACTAACACAACCATAAATACTGATGTGATAATACAAGGATGCTCATTGTGGATCGAATGAATTGGAATCAGTTATCCAGGAAGCTGCGGATTGTTCAGCCCTATGACCAGGAGGAGGTGTTTATCAACAGGTCCCAAAGCCCTATAAATAAACTATTACTTGTTAATCTCCCAACCAAATTGTGAGTGCCTGAATCTGCCGTTTTTTCTGCTTGAAGTACATCAAATTTCGTACATTACAAGAGTATGTATTAAAACGAGCGTTTGCTAAACATATAACCCTCATTTCTATGGGTAGGAATGAGCAAAGAATCCAGGGCTGCATAGAAGCAGTGGTTTGTTGGTATCCAGAAAATGAACACCAAATGCTGCTGAAAGGAACTGAACATGAACAAAAACAACTACGCGAAAATCAATGCTACCGTGGTTAAAACTACAGAAAACTTTCTGACGTGTGGAACATCATGGATGCCCTCTTAGGGGCCTAACGGAAGAATTTTATCCGTCATGGGTGGCGTGGAATGTACGTGCGCACAGGTTTCGTGCAACACAATTTTGTGCAGCCAGAATGAAAACTATCTGTAGTGGGACTTATAAACTTTCACAGAGAGGTGTTAAGCTTCCCGCTCATCGAGAGTGGGCGTTCTTCCGTAGTACATATGATGTAGTATATCTTGCTATCTTTATCATTACCTGTCTTTGCCGTTAGGAATAGTTGATCGGACAGAGTATACCGTTTTTTCCTTGAAAACTCATCGACTTCAGAGTGAGTTGTAGCCCATGACTCCTCCGGGAGTGTTCATGAATCCCTCTAATGCTTCGCATAATTCATGTCAACAGGTTGAGTTGGACTTCTTTTCATGTTCTCTTCCAGAGGCTGGCTTTTTTCAACATATTCCGGTAATAATGAAGAGGAATACTTCCGCATGACCCATGAAAGGGCACTGATGCTGCCGACCTGTTTGATAGCTACATATGATTAGGCGAACACGAAATATGTATGACGGATGTTTTGTATCCGGATTCGTTTACGCCGATGTAAAAGTGAAACACCTTAGTGTCAAACCACAGGTCAGATTTGTCTATCCAGGAGAGAAGCACTTCACAAAATCTTCCATGGAAGGATAACTTCTTTTTGAACAAACTTGTCTTGGACACCGCTGTGTTGTCATTGGATTATGTTAGTAATTGAGCAATAATGATAGAGCAAAGGTGTGGGAGGTATGAAATGAGCAGCACAGTTCTTTGCACTAAGTGATATACTGGGATAAAATTTCCTATTTGATTTCGAATGAGTCAAAACTTCAAAAAAAGGGGAGTTCTACGAATCTTTGAGGCAAATTCTAGGCTGATCCGGAAATCTTGCTTCAACATAAATCTTTCGATCCAAGATTTCTTGGTCTTGAATTAAAAATTTTTGGAAATATTATAGAATGTGGGACAATGTTCTACTTTGAATAATAACGTCTGCTCATACACTTCTAAATACTGAACTATTTACTTCATTTGAACTATAAAAATTGACAGACCAAGCTCCATCCATGAACAATAACTCTATGAAAAACTTGCTGCAAGATTTTTGTACCAATTTCATACATAGAAACAGTAGTATTTATATTGTGTTGTGTCTCACCAGGTTATTACTGGATTTATTTATTATTATGACTGAATGCCTAGGTTCAAACAAAAAAGAACACGGAAATTAGTAGTGTTTCTCGTTTTTTGAACAGTCGATGATTCAAATCTCATTCGGGAGCGAAAATTCAGTTTGTATTCTATTCTAGTATTCGGTCCTCGGTTATTTTATATGGCAGCTTTTTGTTCAAGTTCTCACACCTAAGCATACCATCCTTTGTTACATTGGAGCATCTCAGAACGTAGAGTTAGGAAGAATCCAACCATAGAAGTTTTTAGTTCTGTAGGTTTTTTGAATCTGAAGTTGTGAGCATATTAGCAGTAGAAACTAGGAAAACGATCAAGGTGTGGTAGGTTACATCCAAATAAATAAAGAATGTTCTTTTCCATTTCAACCCAAAAAGTGCTGGCTTTGCCAAAAGCCGCTGCCACTTTGTTCGTGGCAAAGTTTACACTAAGGAAACCTGTAAAAAGCTGTCATGATGGGAAGCTTAGCTTAACATGCCTTCTTGGAGTCCACATGTATGTGTTACTTGTTTGTAAGCGGCTGGGATTGATCATAGTTCTCCTCTTGTAATGTCTGCTAGAATGACGTTCCGTGTGCACGTCAGCGGCTTAGCGGGGGTAGAGGGAAATCATGGATGCAACAGCCGTATTTTTGTGCATGTGAACTTTATTAAGGTTGTCTCATGTGTATTAATGTGTTTTAGCGCCCTCGTATAATGCCCTGAAATCGATCTCCATCACTCTTTGGGAGATTATGCAGAATTCGGCGAGTACCAGTATACAGAAAAGCCTCAACCAGTCAATGCATCGCTCCACTACTAATGCCACTATCTGTGAGTCCCTTTCAAATTTATTTCAGTTTTTTTTACTCAGCTACAGTTACCTAGAGGATGTTTGTCTTGTGAGAAGCTGTAAACAGTGAGTATCAGAGGGTGTATGTCACAACTGGTTCATATTTCGGACCATGTCAGTTCTCTTGAAGTTGAATTTTCTACATTGAATCCATTGTATAGAGAGTCTCTATGCTCTTGTTTCCTAGAATTTTTAAAACTTTGCCCAGGATGCTGAATGATCAATCTCTTCCTAATGTTCCGCATCTGACTATGTACCAGCGCTGCCACCGCCCGCATTTATGAAAGATCCGGGTAGGTTGTGAGCTTTTCACTGGCCTAAAGTGGGAGGGCTTCTTGACTTCAGTGTAGGGTACCTTGCCAACTTTGCCAAAAGTTGTCATATCTGACTGAATCATAGCTTACTAGGACGAGTCGTCCCAGCATAGTATGTACTTTTTTAATTTTAAAATTCAATACAAAATGGCGGTGAGGTCAGCCCATTCATGAATACAGGCACAGATTTCCATTCCCTTCCACAACTAAAATATTTTATATTTGAATGACATTGTTTTCACCATTGTTAGTGAGTCTACAGTGCAACCAGAGGTTACTGTGCAACCCTTGATCAATAATCGCTCTGCTACGGAGCTATGTAATGAATTTCCCTTCCTTCCTTCTCCACTTCATAAAGAAGGGAATGAAGTGCTCTTGGACAAGACAGTGAATTCTATGAGGGCATCAAAAAAAATCGCGCATACTATCTGCATTGGTATTCGCCTCCTGTGCCTGTATTCATGAATGTTCTCAGAAATGTTTTGGTCTATCCGCTTTCCTAAGTAGAAGAGTTTTCCAGGTTACAATGGGTGAGTTAGGTAAGAATGACTAGTTTCAGCCACCTACATATGTATGAAACGTAGTAGCATATATTGCAAAATAATTCATACTTTGTTGGGGAAAGTTGTCCACGCTGGGTGAAGGAGAAGCTTAAAATCTTCCCGGCAACCTTCATGAATCCGGGCACTGAACTTGCTGGAAAGTGGGTCGCAACTGTTATGGATTCATTTACTATTTACTCCTCATTTACTTGTTCAAAAAGAACTCTGGGCGCTTTTTACGGATCTAGTATCCAGGAATCGTTCAACCGATCAGAAGCAGTCGTGTTGGAAGAGAAGTTGAGTAACAAGAATTGTTCTCAAGAATCTGTATGCGCAAGGCTTTAGCTAGAAATTTTCAAGCAATTTTATGACGTCACGTCAATACACAACAACAATTTTATGACGGTTACGTACTCATTTCTCACTTGGTGATTATTTCATACTTATTCGTACTTTTCATTGCTATACCCTTTTCCTACCAACCATAGAAGCTGAATTTGTTGGGGTTCAAGTTATCTTTCCATAGTTTTGTCGTTATTATTGCTGATAATGACCATCGTCTTTTCATAAAGCTGCAATTACGAGTTACACTGCAGGTTTTCGTTTTGCTTTCCTTTATAGAGGTTGTACAGAAAAACTGAGTCATACTCTTAAGTAATTAGCTAACCAGCACCAATACGTATTATTCGAAAACTGTAGGAGCCGCAAGGTACGTGCATAGTTAATGCGTCAAATTTTGAGCATACAATATAGTAAATTGTATTACTTTTACCAAGCTGTGGTATGGAATAGCTAAAGAATGCCTGTTTTCCAATGATAATCGATTTTGTTTTTTGTTCTCTTATCCTGTTCATGCGCAATCTTCGCTTGTTGCTGATATGTATGTACATTACCTGCTTATTTTCCCCTTCATTTCATTGTTTTGCCTACATATATGGAATTTGTGGTGTGCCTGTGGCATAGTGGGTGAATTAGCAAACAAAATGGGCAGAAATCTAGTCAAATCACAACCATCAAAACTAATGCAAGCATTTCGTTGCCGAAGACAGATTTAGTGCGCTTCCTAGACTTCCTTACTTTTCCATTGCATTGTTTTTATTTATTTTGCTCAAGATATGTCATCCCATTCATAAATGTATTGTTGATGTATAGACCTTTCTTTTTTGGTGCTCATCACAAGAACAGCTTCTTGAGCACTGAGGATTTGTTTCTCAACATTTTTGAATCCTCTTTTCCCTTTCCTTCTCTGCTTCCAGGCGCTTCCGCTAATACGCTCAGATGTTTCCGTAGTTAAAGCGTCAAACATTACACTGCAGATATTGCAGAATTTTTGATCCCCAGTTAGGCTACATACGTTGCTGCTAGGACAAATATGAGTTTTATTTATTCAAACTTTCATTCTTTGAGTTGGTTCATTAGACTTTATTTACTATTATGAATCAGATATTCTGTAGAAATGTGATTTGTCCAGGCGAGTTCCAACTGCAGGCAAAGGACATAGCAAACCCAGAATTTTGTCCCTTGAAAATGGAATAAAGCTACGGAAAATCAATCCGCTGTAGAATATCTTTCTGAGCCCCAAGAACTCTGCAGTGGCGTGTGTATTAGGTAAGCAAATTTCGAGACGTGGAGTACGTGGGCGTAAAAGGTGACAGGTGAGCAAGCTACCTAAATAGGGTCCAAATCACCCACGCGTAGCACGTCGTCATGCGTGCAACAGCTCGGAAGTGGTTGAAGAGGCTCGTAATAGGTTCAAGAAATTTCCCGTAGTGTGTGGAAGTATGTGTGCTGTGTTTCCGGGACGGAGAAGTCATGTGACGTTTCTCATCCATCGAATAGTTACAATTTGAAAACTAGCAGGGTGCTGCAAAGATAATTGCCAAACGAGCAATCCAGTTCAAAATTTTATAACTCGACTTAGGCGCAGTTTCGTAATCATCTACAATATTTGACATATATTCGATGCTCTACGTCTTTGCTTGTGGAACAGTGAAGATTGTATTATTCTACACCGTGTGATATCTGTACAGGGTGACCCATAGTTATGGTTACACCATGCCAGCCTCCGCGTTCTCAATTTGTTTCAGGTTGCTGTTTCTTCGTCGAACGTATACTCATTTACATTTTTTCAATTCAATTTATAACTTTCAATTTTCGCATAAAACATCGGGGAATTTCTTATCAGTTCTTGCCTATTGTCATCGCTAAGCTAACGCCCATTTTTAAAAACAGTGGTGTTTTTAGACAGGTGAAAGCATCCAAGGAATCGGGTACACACTTATTTGAGGAGCTAGACTTAGGAATAAATTCTTATGGAAATGAAAGTAGGAGATCCGGCACGGTTTGCAAGAGAACTAAACATGCTTGTAAATTTCAATAACTCTCGGAACCTCGAAAAAGGCGTTCAACTCTCGGAACCACGAATTTCAGCCAACTGGGGTCGTTCAGCTTCCTCGTCTTTCAAGATAGTGGCCTTATAAAAAAACCTGATTAACGGGCGATTCCGTTGTTTTTCTTTTCACAATTCTTGAAGACAGCTTTATCCGGCAACGTGAATTTTTGTTTACCCTTCGCAAGCAAACTAAAATGCCATGTCGCTATTTCAACCGGAGTTAGGATGCATTTTGAATGAGTGCATGTCTCTATTACCATAATTATGGGCCACCCTGCTTTTCAAAAATGGTTCGTAGACGAGATCATATGAAATCGTGGTCACTCGGAAGTCGCGCTGGCTCATCATTTTCTCGCAACTGGAAAATCTATGGAAAGTGCAGGCCAGAACACTACAGCAGCGTTGGGTAGGATAGAAAAACTCTACTAGGAGGCTATAGAAGATGGCTTGAAGTGGCTCAAATTGGGCAAATCAGTACCGGGAAACGTCAGTTATTCGCTCAACATTTTGATGTTTGGTAGGACAAGAACATAAGTCACTCATTAGCCCTTGAAAACATATTTTTGGTCCATAAGCCTGAACCTAGTCACTTTTTTGAGCACCACCTACCTTTTGAAGGGTGGCTATAGGTGGCCACAAGAGGAGTAGCGACGGGTGACGAGCATGCATACAGGGTGGCGAAAAATTACGTGCGCGTGAAATTTGACTACGTTTTATTTATTGTATGAAGTGATCGTGCATGCTTTCCCTTTCTAAAACATTTATTTGTTTCTTATTATTGAGTTTTGGGAGGAAAATCTGTTCTCCAAGCTATGACGAAGATTTGCCCATGTCGTGACGTGATTGCGCGGTTGGCAGAAATTGGGATGAAGAACTCAGCAATTCCTCCGAAGCTCGGAGTTCCTCTAAGAACCGTCCAGAAGGTTGTGAAGCAACGGAAGGAGGATGGACACGTTCAACCCAAACCCAGAAGTGGACTGTCAACACCCGAAAGATGCGTAGGGTTATTAAGAAAAGGATTGATCGAAAAGATGATTAGAGCTTGAACCATATGGCCAAACAACTCAACATTTCTCGGAAATCTGTTCAAATGACAGTGGAAAGAAGTGAACGTATTTTTTCGCCACCCTGTATATGGATAAGTATGTCGTAACAATCACTTCGCTTATGCTCACCACATTTTGCAAAAGGAAAGGAGGAAAAACCGAAAACTGTTCGTTTCGTTTGTTTTGGTGGTGCTTCGTCATTGGCATTAAACGAAGTTTACAATCAGGCTATATATTGTAATTCACTCAGAATAAGCGAGCAGCGGCATTCGCGCAAACAGGGTTTCGCAAATTATGTATCCTCGGTCATCGGCGATATACCGATTCCTACGCGCAAATGAACCCCGGAGCGTGGGCATGGAAATCGTGGTAGGACATCCTGAAGCGACTTTCCTGTTAGAAGCGTAGTAAAGCGTGGTTGGTTTTGGGAAATGCAGAGCTGTGGTGAAAAGGCACCTTCAGTAGTTTTTTCTTGCAAGGAGAATTCTGAGACCTGCGATGGTTTTCACTTAGACAGCAGGTCTGGTTAAGACATTAGGATTCCAATGATTTCTGGACCAATGTCTCGCAGCGACATCTCACACGAGTCCATTCTAATGGGCGAAAAAGTTGGTCTGCCTCCAATCAGCGCGATGACCGAGTACCCCAGGGAAGTAATCCAACCCCGCCTACATGTTCCTAGAAACCAAGGCCCAGTCCGCGGAAACCAATGTAGTCTACAACGCTACACGTTTGATGTTCCGTTCTCCCGCACACCTTAGCCACTATTCTATTCTGCCTATCACTGAGCTTCTGCCTGTCACCATCTGTCAGTGATCATGGCGTCTGTCGTCTCTCGTCTTCTCAGCGTGATGAGGTCTGCAGATTGCGGCGCTGACATTGAAAAAGCACCCGATCCAGACAGCTTCTTGGTCTATGTTTGTAATTTAGGTGCGTTTTTTCTTTTATATTTGTGTATTTTGCAGTGAGATTCTTGAGAGCCTCGGCAGTTTTCTTCCGTTTGAAGTACAACTGTACTGAAATGCTCTACTAATTGTGTTGTCAACATCTTTGTGCATGCAAAGGCTTCCTGCTTAAATTCCTCATCACTTTATTCACATTTCTTGAATGTATTCCGCCAATATGCCTAAACAAAGGTCCTACTTCATTAATATGCGGGATTACTCAAGAATTAATATTGGATTAACAGATTTTATTAGTGAGTATGTACTTGTTGTTCTTGGATTGTTCTTTGTAGGACTGAGAAATCCAATGCCTCGCACTTCTTTGGTCTTCCTCCGCTTTCTGGATGATACTAAAACTTAGGAATCATACCCATAGTAATTATCCAGACATCGCGGAGTAATTTCTGTTGTGTAGGGTTTGCCCACTTGTTCTGCAGGAAACAGTTGGTTAATTTTTGAGCTTAATATTTAGGTTTCCGTGAAATTTAGAATTGATTGACTTCTGTTCTGATCAAGACCAATTCTCTGAAATGTTAGGCCCGAACTCCTGTTGTACCGGCTTTGTTCCCAGCTGAAATTTATTTTTGCATTAATTCTGCTTCAAGAGTTAGTACATATATCCCAAGGCTACTCTGGCAGGTGTTTGCCAGGCCACGCGCTTTGACGCAAGTCGCGGCAGAATCACGAAAAAGGGTCTTATATCGCGTCTCGATGAGGTAATTCTATGGTACCTAGGCGGGCGGAGGCGACTCCCAAATGAGATTTGGTTTGCCATTATACGACAGCGCCTCTACAATGTATGAGAGTTGAAATCGATGCTTTCCTTCTCAAGCAAACGCTCCTGCGGGAGCGTCGCGCAATATTGTTCGCGAATAAACAAGCGACGACCGCTGAGAATGGCGCTAACGAATGTTGCAGTGATGTCAGGCCGAACACACATACACAAGAAGCATGCGCAACAGAACCCAAACCCCGCTAAACCATTAGCACCGAGTGATGAAAACAGGTTCATCGTGGCGCGCGGCTTCGCCTCCATAACTCTGGGGATGTTGTGGTGACGCGTCGACGCTCGGCGAAACAAGCGTGTTTCATCCGGGATTGTTTTTATGAGACAGCAAGTTCAACACGTCCTTGTATTTTGACTGCCCGCTATTTAACTCACCGCATTTGATGTGCTGTCTTCCTCTGTGATTGCGTCTGCTGCCAAGTATTCTTGCCTCAAATCCACTGCCTCCATCGGATTGAAATTTCATTTCTGCATTACTAAATGCGTTTCACTGCCACAGCACAGCATTAGCAAAGTTGCTTGGAAGACATGTCCCGTCATAGGCACAGCAATAGTCAACGCTTCAGGCTGCTCGCTTCTTACATTGCTGTTTTGATGATTGCTGGTTTGGCCTCGCTTCCCTTTCTGCAACTCATAATGCAGTAGTTTTCCCGCAGTGATTTTGCACTCAAAACCGAATAACTTATTAGACTTATTCGTATTCAAATATTCGGTCTCGAATAAGTGGAAGATTCGAATATCTGAACAACAAAGAGCAATACACCACTAAAGGCAAGGTTAAGAGTGCTGCAGGACTCTGCCTTTCTTGAATACTCGAATGCCCAAATTGCTTCATAAGTTGTTAATTAAATTAACTTAATAGTTCAGCTTTCGTTCAGTCCCAAGATTAATAACAGTATAGCTCACATTGATGACAAAAATCGGGTTAGCATCCATCATTTATGCTGTGGAAGCAAGTGAATAATTATTTACTCACCTATTAAGCACTTTATCTATGAATAAATCTTATTTGTGAGTATGTACTTTATCCTATTCCCTTAGTTGAGGCATAGATCAAACTGAAATTTAGCTCTTTTCATCATAGTGCTGACTGCTCAACCAGAATTTGTAATTTGTCTGGACTGGATATTTGTAGCGTTGTAAATAAGACGCAATAAATCAAATCAGTTGCAGACACATTTCCTGATTTTTGTGGTAAAGGAAATGCCTTAGGGGCTGTCGAAAATTATGAAAAAAAATTATTGTATCAACTGACCATCAAAAGTTATAATCATACAAAGTGTTCCAAAATAATGTTTTCACGGTCTGGACGTAATAACTCCATTAGAACTATATACATAGACGAAGGAGTGAAATATTTTGAAATCGCATAGAGCTTATTCTAAAATTGAGATACTCGCGTAGGGCATCACGCTATCAGGCTTTCCGTCGGTGTTCGTCGCTGGATTAAAGCTTCATGGGATGTGTCGTAAACGCCTATAATTCCCACCTTAGCGCGTTCATTTCCGGATGACACGCTTGTTGAGAGATGGATGGACCGATGGGGAACTGCGGAATACCCACCTACATCTCCTAAGTTAACACCAATAAACCTCGACCTGTGGGAAAACCTATGGTGAAATTCAGGAATGTTCCCGGATAGGTTGCCACCTACCCGCAATCCTGAAATGGACGAGTTTTTAGAGGACAAATGGGTGTGCTGTGTTCGAGAGATTCGTCTTAGACAAAAATGATAAGTTTTGATAGGAATGACGAGTTGCATCAATTTTTGCACGACAAATTCGTCCGATCCGGAGGAGTGGGTGGCTGGAGAATCTTCCTGGGAACCTTCATGTATTCTACCACTGAAAAACAAAACTGGGCTGTGTGCCATACAACCGCAGGCCCTTGAAGCTGACACAGTTGCCAATGTGATTGCATCTTCCCACAGAAGTCACAGTCGATGTTGATGTTTGGTGATTAATCCTAAGGCAGCACAGACAATGTATTTCTGCCAGCGGCGATCATTTGGTCATCGCGAGCCTCAACCTTATGTCAAAAGAATTGTGCTTGCTGTCTCTTGTGTTGGAGTTATCAACGTTTGAGCAATGTGAACATTATTCTGCATTGCCTATTATTGAAGGATTGTATTACTGGAAAAAGTTATTGCAACAACACTTTTTTTTGAAGGAACGGTCAGAGGAATGAGCTAGAGGCAGTAGAGGAATATCGTGCAACCTGCTTATTAATTAGCGGCCAAGTTATGCGAAATTTCGAAACTCTTCACGCTAGTCAGCAAACGTTACCTGTCAAGTTATTCGCAAAAGGTCCTGCTTGCACCTCTGTTCTGTTTTTCACATGGGTAAGAAGCGTTGTCTTAGATCTTTGCCTTTGCCTTCCTAATAATCACATAATAATTACGTAGACAACGAAGAAACTATTTGGGCGGAAAGTTCCACTCTTCTTGGTTGCGTGGAATTTGCTGCTGCCAAATCTCTGCCATTTTGCCCTGGCCACATTTTGCCTGAACAAGGGAAAAGAGTGCAATAAAATTCAAAATGCTTCATACATTCGGCTATACCATGAGTTTCCAGTGTTTTGCGTAGGAGTTTTTAAAAGCTTCTGATAATTGATCATCACCTGAACTTTGCCGACGATGATCTTGCGAATATACTCAGGATTGAATAAGAGTTGAATAAATCGATTTCTATCAATTTTGTTATCAATACAAAACCCAATCCAATAGATTCGGATATTGAAAAAGCAAAATGTCTATAGCCTCTTCTTATAGTTCCCCAGATGTTGCACTTCTCTCTCTCTCTCTCTCTCTCTCTCTCTCTCTCTCTCTCTCTCTCTCGGTCTCTCTCTCTCCCTCTCTCCCGAAAACCCGTAATTTCAACTTATTCGAAATAGAATTTTCGAATTTTAATATATCGAATGCATTATTCGGTCCGAAGTATATTGGCGAACGTTCACAAATCTGAATCCTACTTCTGTGTCCAGTTCTGGAAATGTGATTAGTTCCAAACAAAGCAAAACTCTCTCCCCTCTCTCTCTTTCTCTCTCAAGAAAAAAACCTTCCATTGTACTCGTATCAACTAAACGATAATGTTGCAGGAGGCTGACCACACTGTGCGACGTATGTAGTGTTCAGCACATTCTCATTCTCTCTCTAGTACATTCTTCCTCGATTTTCTTCTCTAGCAATTTTCACCATAGGCACCAGACTCGTTGTCGCAAAATTTTAGTCTTTTCGGTTTTTCTTCCTCTGGAGTTGGGGCAACTTCAAGTGGGAGTTGATCCACTACAAATAGAACCATTAACTGTTTGCAAACAGTAATTGTTAGAATTATATTCCAGGTTTCGAGATTTCTGTGGAACTTTGAACCCCTGCGAAGCACGCTCTTACTTTGATGGTCGAACTCTCTGGAAAACCATAGGAGAAAATTCAAGTTGCACATTAGCTAGCCCAAATCTGACTCTACAATCCGTTTCAAACATGACGACATTTGAATATTTATGCTTGTAATCCGCATTTCTCGCTTTTCTCTTCGAATGCAGCACTATTTCTCGCGTTTTCTATTTCTCTGATAGTTTCACTAGAATGTTTCTCGTTGAAACACACTGTATTCGAGCGCAATCATCAGATCGCATCAGCCTCCACTGTACGGGAACCGATTTGCCAAAGTTCACCTTCAGCGCAGCCCTACTTTGTTTTTTTCCTCGTAATCCACCGAATTTCTCACTGAGGAGTCCAACTTTTGCGATTTCAGAATAGCTGAAACTTATGTTAGAACCTGACATTTTTTGGAATATATTTTGTTAAATATATAAGGTACCAGAGTTACATATTTCTCTTCATCGCATTCCTTGAAACACAAGGCTACATTTTGTTTCGACCAGCACGTGCTGCATCGGCGAATGTTTAGTCACTATTGCAGGTCTTCGCGATGACCCATCTCCCGTAGAATGCTGATTTAGCACAAATAATGTTTCCACTGTTGAGAAATCGTTTGGAGAGCTTCGGCAGATCTTTTGGGAGATACCGGAGATTCCCCGAAAACTTGCCTGAAATTGATCCGAGAATATAGCCAGTGAGCTTGTTTTCCTCCACTAAAAGCTGCAGATGTACTTGAATTCTCTTATTGCAAACGCGTATAATAGCGCTATCTGGCTGAAGGTTCGGTTCGCTCGCTTTCGTAAAGGACTGAAGGCTAGTCACTTTTCGAATTTATCGAATTAAGTCAGTGCTGATGCTGAATTCTGAGACAACTTCGCAAGATCTATGTTTTCATAATATCGATTGTTCGAAGAACGGAAGTTCGAAATATTCGATTGACTCGATGTCGACATTCCGATGTCGAGTCACACGTCTACCAAAGAGCAGATGAGGTTTACACTCCCACCATTCACAAGGAAAAGTTAGAAAATGGAAATATAACGGTGATAAAATGTCGTTATGTCAGTACCTCGCCTTACTCCGTTGTCCACCAAAATCTGGGAATCCACATTAAAATTTTCAAGGACCTTCTGCTACCCCCCGTGATGTGAATGAAGATTCTGGAGTGTGGAGCGTTATACCTGGAAGAGAGCGGCGTGGAAAGATGCGGAATTGATCAGATCAGCCGAGTGGCCAATCACAGAGCTCAATCGCGCCGACTTTTCCAGGAATACTGCTCCACATTCGAGATTCAGCAGAGGAACCGAGTGAAATGCTGATAATTCACCCATTTTCCTTCTCTCTTACTCATCCTTTGTTATTGTCATCAATCAATGTATGCATTTTGTGCGATTTCGTGCAGCAGAATCCTGGATGCGAAAACGAACTATTCAGAGGCCTGGAGTTTTTTTCTGAGGATTCTTCGTCCATTTCTTTTCAAAAGTTGAAATGTGGCAACAGAAGAATTGTGATTTAACCTCGGTTTGCCACAAGACATGGAAATATTGCAATTTTTCCACAACTATTCAAATGAACTACCAAAGTCTTTAAAATGTAAATTCTCTATATCGATAGATTCGTTTCCATCTCCTAATTATCGTTACATCTGCCACTATTGGGATACAAGAAAAAAAAACAGACAGTTATTCACTTATTTTTTCATTTATTTATTTATTTATTTTCTACACTTGACGCGTGCTATCAAAGATCTTAGATGTGCACTAGTACAAAATATGGATTTAAGACATATGACAAGGAACTTAAAATGAAAGTGATGCGGTCTAATGATGTTGTCCTTCCTGGTCGTAAGGTTCATTATATGAAGTAGTAAAAGATGCTACGATTTTGAGTAGTTACCGAAAAAAGTTATGGTTTTTTACTGGAAGTCAATTCTTCTGGTTGATTTAATCAGCTATTCATCCTGTGTCTTTTTTTTACTAAATAGAAGGGTAGAACTTGTTTTTTACTTAGTTCACGAATATTTTAGTGACATCTCGCAGCGGTTCATCGACTTCCACAACGTCGGCAGCGGCAGGGTTCGTGCTGAATGAGGAACCAATTACACTGTTCCGACTTGAGTTGGAAAGGTTGCAGTATATCCTTCATTTTCCGGAAGAAGTTGCTTTCCAGGTATTGCTCCATACTTTTTTTTGAATTTTCCTTCTCTACTATTTTCAAAACTTATCTGATGTTACTTGCATCTGAGGGAACTCACCATTTACGTTTTTTTTTGTTTTTGCGACGACAAGCTATCTTTTGATTTTTTATCTCATTGTTATGATTACTGTGTGATTTACTTACAGTATCGTAGAATCGTTCATGTGCATGTGAATATCCATCACGTGAGCACTTACCGCAAAGTATTAAGGTCCACATGCTCACATCAGACATATATTACACCACCTGCCATAGATTACATCATCTTATCACGACAGAGCCGTTTTCATGAAAAAGCTCTACTTTACTGCTTACTATTCGGGCACATTTCAGCTATCTTCTACTGAATATGAGTTATTCCATTCTATTCAACCTATGGACTACGTGAGATACGTGAGCTGTGACCTTACCTCAGTTCCCATCGCAGAGAACCCAAGCCCCGTACGAAACCTGGTGAAGAGGTTGAGCGAGGTATGTGGTTCATCTGAGATCCACGTTAGCATTTAGAATGATCTCCGAGGCACGCTGTGGTTTCAGGTTTCTTCGTGGATAACTCACGTGATCGTCAGCCAGCCGACGCATGATGACCGCAAGATTACACTTGTCGCGATTTTGCGGATTGTGGAAACATGCTGGAACATCGGTTAGCTTGCAGCGCTTTGGAATGTTTGCCATGTCCTCATTCTGCGTGCTGGAAGAGATAGAATCCGTTTAAGCAAATTTCAACGCAGCCGTGGAAATCCTTATGGGGTTGAAGAGCGAGAAGCTGAGACCATTCTGGTTGTCACTTTCACAGGAGGAGAAACAGCAGTATGAACAGGTCACTGGCCATCCAGAAAAGCGTTACCCTCTCCAGTCTCCCTACGTTACCCTCTCCAGTCTCCCTAATCTTTGCATTATTCCTTTTGCAGCTGTGTGAAATTCTTCTCCCTTCCAATCAAGCCTTACCTTCTCAATCGTATGTGGATGCTATACAGCGAGCGTTACGGATGTCACAATCACGGCTGATACCATTTTTCGGCATATTTTTGAGGTAGACAGCCTTTGTTGCAATTTTCACACCGATATTTCATTCCTCTTTTTTTGAGGGATCTATACGCCATTGTGAATGATTTGCCGAATATCGTGGTCATTGGTCATGACGGGGACAAAGAAAAGCTTGAGGTAATGTGTATCGAAAAGATGGATAGCATCTTCAGGTGGAAAAATTTTATTTAAGTTCATGAATGACGCGAACGGAGAGGACCATTTCTCGTCGAGGATAGGTGTTGGAGGATTGCTCAATGCTGACAAAATAAATTTGGTTGCTATTGGTGAGTGGATTCCATGTTTTATCCTTGGGGTCGTTCTCTGCTCATAGCATGCTCTAGAGCGGTGATTCTGTAGGATTGCCCTCCAAGCTATTGTTGTTTGCTTATCAGCAGTAATCCTAGTTAAAATCTTAGCCTTCGTTCTACTCTAGTACAGGGTGGCGCGTACGTAATTACTATTCCAGCATTAAAAAAAACACGGAAAATTTATGAGGAAATATTCTCCAAGGACCTCTCCATTTATGCGCAACCCTCTACAATTTTGAGGTCTCTATGGAAGTGTTTTGAGTTGTAGTTCTATTTTTGAAAAGCTGGCAAACTTCAACAAAATCATTTATGAAAGTGTTTTCATCTTTTTTCACCTCCTTTTCTCCAAAAGTCTTTGGTCCAGTTCAGCCTAGGTCACCAAATGAATACGAGCGCTAATATCATATGGAGTACGCTTACTTTTTTTTCATTTCCTTCACTCTTCTCCCTTTACGTCTTTCCTACTCATGCTTCTTCTCGTTTTGCTCCATTTTCTATGAATGCTTTTCCATGTGCATTTTTTACGACTCATGAAAGCTTCCTGAAACGTTAGGAGTACATTAGACCCGTACGCTCGCTAATAATGTCTCAATTAGTATGGGAAGACAAAATGAGCTCACTTTTCCTAATGCTTTGCCTTGGACAGATAAATAAATGCACGACATAATCCCTGTTAAAGACTTTTGGATTTACGTAAATACGTGAATATCAACTATCATCTCAATACAACAAAAAGAAAATAGAATCTAGGCTCCGTTTTGTTCCTTCCACTAGACGGAGACAAAGATAAAGAGTAAGACCATCACCGTTACTCATCAGTAATGAATGAAAGTCTTCAAAACTATTAAAGGGAAAATAAATGAACCAACCTGTTTAGCTGCTGAATCCCGTACTCCCTTTAGGATCACCTCTGGCAGCATGTCATCGATGTTTCACTCGAACTTGGGTAAGGTTGGCAACTAAGTCGCCGCCGTTTTTTCGGTTTTTGGGCTTGGTTAGGTTGGTAACTAAGTTGCCGCCGTTTTTTCAGTGAAATAGTGGAGATGTTTCTCTATGGCATTGTGAGAGCACTCCGTTTTCTCCGCCACTGCCCTTGTCGGTTGATGCGAATTTCAGTGTGAGAACCGGCTTAATCGTAGTTCATCCAACTCAACTAGAAGGCTAGAACGGGATGCGTCTTTGAGGTCAAATATTCCATTTTTGAACCTGGTATGGCAATCACGAGCGGTTCTCTCAGCTATGGCATCAGCTCCATGAGCAGAACAAATGTTGCGAGCAGCTTTTGTGACATTAAAAGCTCGATTAGAAACAAAAAGGATGAGATGTCGAGAACGCTCCTTTTCTCAACATGACGTCCCATTTCAATGATCTGAAAATTAGTGTAAATTAGCTTGAGCAAAAAGTAAGACATAGATCTCGATAGAACAAAGCATCCTCTTTCGAACGACATAAAACATTATGTCACAAATATTCAATGTCATGCGGAATATTAAAATTCAAAAAAAGGCGGGAACTTCCATAATTGCTAACCTAATAGAGTGCTGATTAAAACTATTCGTGTAAATGCCACTGTATGCTGTATGCTGTAAATGCTGTATCAAAATGGTTAAGATAAGCTCTCAATTTGACTGGGGTTTTCTTGGCTCAAGCAAAGACACCAACGAAATGGCTTGTGAATCCGCTCAAGCCTGCCTTAGTGAGACTCAAAAAACCACGCGTCAACAATTCGCGCGCAACCTGTATGTGAATGTCTCTAAACTCGCTGCTGAAGGTGGCTGGATTTTTCACGGATACTAGTCTTCCTGCCATAACTTTGTTTTCAGTGTTGGACAATTTGGAGTTATTCCATCGGCACAACCGCAATATGATTAAGTTGCACGAGGAACGACAGAACGCTAATGATTTCCATGCAGCTGCAAAGGAAGCGAAAGGTTTTCCCAACTACAGTAGGGGATTTGCATGCTAGCGGAACCACGGTGCCTTTTTAGGATATGATCCTGTCCAGTCGGTGGATTCGTCCAGTCATGGCGTTCACTTCATCCCACTTGATCCTACCAACTTCGACTTGGATGTCATCCAGAAGTTACAGCATGGAACTACAGTAGATTCAACGTCCATTGTTCCTGTTACCTTACCACACTCAGATTAACCCTATTCAGGTGATCCACTATGACAACGACTCTGGTCGAAGTGTGCTGTGCGTGTTGCGGCTTGATCCAAGTTGTGGTGCTATTTCTTGGCATAAAATCACATATTCGGCGCCAAAAGATTCAAAGGAGAAGGTCGGCTCGTACATTCGACTTACCAGTGCGGCTGAACCTTCTGGAATTTCACTTTCTAGGATTCTGTGCTGTCAAAACAAGTAGCAGTGTCGGCATCACCTTGTACTCTTGATCCTGCGAAAATCAGCAACGCTCCATCATACTCAAACCGAATGCAAGGTATTCACGTTCAGACCCATTTAAATCTGCTCTCTATTCACCTAATTTCTATAGATCCACGACTTTAAGGGCCGTTTTCGTCGAGGCTGGAGGAAGGCGAGCTGAAATTGGTATCTGTGAAGGAAGTGGAGCCTGTAGATGACTACGATTTGGACATTGAGGTTAGAATGGAGGAGCACACTTTGCACTGATTGTTTATCTGTATATATAAAAATGAATGTCTGTATGTATGTGTGTGTGTGTGTATGTGTGTGTGTATGTATGTTCCGAATAGAAATCGCGGAGAGTTAACCAATCGGGACCAAACTTTGCACACATATACAACTTGGACCGGCGGAGGTTTTAGGCTACCTTAGGTTATCGATTGATTATCGATTTATCGATTTTATTGATTTTTCGCAATTTTTGCCCGCGGGTCGGTGAGGACATGTCTACTGGGGTTATCGAAGACGCTGAGCACGAATATGACAACCGTTTTGCGTCAAGTATTGATTTATCGATTTTATTGATTTTTCGCAATTTTTGCCCATGGGTCGGTGAGGACATGTCTACTGGGGTTATCTAATACGCTGAGCACGAATATGACAACCGTTTTGTCCTAAGTATTGATCTATTGATTTTATTGATTTTTCGCAATTTTTGCCCACGGGTCGGTGAAGACATATGTACTGGGGTTCCTCAATACGCTGAACACGAATGTGACAACCATTTTGTCCTAAGTATTGATTTATCGATTTTATTGATTTTTCGCCATTTTCGCCCACGGGTCGGTGAGGACATGTCTACCGGGGTTACCGAATACGCTGAACACGAAAACACGAACGAAAGCAAACATTTTGCACCAATTTGATTGATTTTTTATACCGGTTATTTGTTTACGTGCGGGTGACGAAAGGGCTACCGAGAATACTCAACATGATGGTCATCGAAATGTTCGTGGGCTGTTCGAGTGAATGTATTAGTATCAATAACTATCCGCATCAGTGTGAAAAGCCGAGGGTAGAAAACTCCCGAGCGAAGCCGGGTATACCGTCTAGTCTTGAATATAGATTCTTCCAAAAAACATTCTATGGAAACAGTAACAATTCTAGTCACCACATAACACATAAACAAGTGAAATGACGGCCTTTCATTTAATCACTCAATTTTCGAGCTTCAAGGTAATGGAGTACGGATATTTTTAGATCTGGAAGATTTCGAATCTCTTCTCACATTTTTCTGGGACAAACAAGCAAGCCCTAACATCTGTAGTCCTACGCAAATAGTTTGGCTCTTTTCAACGAAAAAAAAAACAGCTTGTTTGGTGGAAGTTCATTGCGACCCAAGTGCGAGAACCCAACCGCAGTATCGTTCCATTCAATTTTTTATACCCACCTACAGTGAACTCCAAACGGCCATAGACAAGGCGCGTACCGCGGCGCGGGCACTCTGATCGTCTGCTGCACCTTTCGAGGCAGCGGGAAATCACGACGTATCGGTTTTCCTCCGCGTCTCAGCCAGCGGGCCCGCCGCCTCTGTGGAGCAGACAACCAGAGTCCCGCGCCGCGGTCCCGCCCCTTGTCTACGGCCCTCTGGTGTTCACTGTACATCCATTGCACCTGAAGAACCACCTAAGGAAAGAAAAAAATAAACAGAAAAAAAACCAGTAGTTTAGAAAGACTTTGAACTTCTAGGTAACTATGAATTTATTGGGTTGGGGATAGGTTCGTGCGGTTTTCTTGAATTTTTTTTTCATGATGATTTGGAAGAGAACAGAAGAGACAGAAACAGTGATGGTCTTCTTATTTGCACGGCTTGTCTATTACATGTAGTTAATAGTTTATGGCTTGTTGATCTCACAAATTTCAGACCATCTATCGGAGACATTCTGTTGAAGAGATGTCAGTGCCAGTTTACTGCTGGAAAGTTAGCTTCGGTCAACTTCTCTCCGACAGCGAAGTCCTGTATTTCCTCGCTCCTCAACAGACTGCGCAGTTCTGGACAACAGGGTTGCAAGAGGTGATTTGATATTCATTAATGGTTGAATTTGTATGGAATTGTACTACATGGGATGGCTACTGTCCTGCAATTTACCCTTGTGCGTCCTTGTGCATGTGAACTATAATATTTTTCCAGAAGCAGCTAAGGACCACAACATTCCTCGTTGCTTCGCAGTTTTTTTTACTAGCAGTCCTTTTCGTGACTCTGAAGCCGCTTCTTGTGTAGTACAAGCATCCATGGCGAAATTAGTACGTGTTTTTGCTCTGCAAGCAACTCATGGAAGCAAATCTAATTTAATGACATACCTGGCTTCACCCTATTAGTACTTCATTCGCAATGAGAGCCGTTGCGTGCAAGTTTTATTGCTTCCTATTATTTGGCTACTCCTTACCGCGTCGGTTTCTATCTCGAAATCTTTCACAGTTCTTGCATAGCGCGTTTTTTCTATTTTCAAGATATTAATTTCTATTGTATGTTCAGGATCGAATAGTATTTTAGAGCAGAGATCCTACCGAATATTTTGTTTTCATATAAGATCCTATGACTGGAAAATTTGAAACGGTGAGGGGCCTACAGCTCTCCTTGCTCTCCTCATTGCTACAAGAGGCCCTCTCTTTTCCTTGCACTCAAACTGTTGACCTATTTGAAATCGATTATTCATTCGAATCTCTATTTAGATGAGTTATCCGGTCCTGTGTACGGTCACTACTCTTTTTTCCTCTTATTGCGTACTCATAAATTCCCTCTCACAGAGAATTCTATCCGCAAAGATATCCCTTCCCTCAAAATCGCCTCTTGGAACAAGGAATCGAACATATTCATTCTTCTTGAACAGCTATTTTCACTTCTTTTTTTTTCTTGAAATTGATGCCATGAAGTTGTTCCTCTTAAAAATATGCTGTCATTCCAGATAATACTCCATTACAGCTCTGCTCCCGTTTACCACCTCCTTTTGCTCTCATTCCTGTTTCTGAATATTTTACCATCTCTCTCGCTTTTTCTCCCCCCCCCCCCCCCCCCC
>JARK01001412.1:572556-588942 GCA_000688135.1 Ancylostoma ceylanicum
CCCCTCCCCCCCTCCTCCCACTCACCGTGGCCGATGGACTAAATTTTAACTTTTGTGCTCTGGAAGTACAGAACGAATCCAGTGTTGCCAATCCAGAAAGAATTCGATCAGAAATTGCTCTGTTCAGTGCAACGAGTTGGCTCATCCTTCTTCACTTTTTTCAACCCTTTTTGTTTTTTGGTTCGCCTGTCACACGTTTGTTCCTCAAAATTGACGGAATATCACTGAGGAGGAGGGGGAGGAGGAGAAATCTGATATGCTGAGCAGAATGCCGCATCAGTTTTGCTTATTGATGTGTTCCTGCGTTTTTATAATGTTCATGCTGAGACACTGCATGTAGTGGTTTTTCCTAGGAGCTCTCATTTATTCACCAGGAAACACATCTCACGTTTCAGTGGCCTATTCATATCACCTTGTTGTAGCAGCTTGCAGCTAGCAGTGCAGCACTCTTTCGGAAAAAGAAAGATGATCTGTGGTCCTTCCGAACCGTTCTTTACATAGTTCCATTCTGCATCCTTCCGCGGTCCTTCCTAACCCTTTTATCTCTGCGTCCCTTGCTTCTTAACCACATGGTTCGGGACCTATTTCTGCTGCGGTCCTTCCGACAGTACTTCCGAGTAGTTGATTATTCTTGCTATTGCTTTCTACCACTTGTAGGTTTGAAACATTAAGAAAGCATTAAGAAAAATAGCAGCTTCCTTGTTGCTCCCAGTTGGAGTAATTATTTGATGGTAAGATCACATCACTTCTGGAATGCGAGAACGTTCCAGGGAAGTTTACACCCACAATCCATAGTGGGTGAGTTTTCCGAGCAAAGATCGGTGCATTTGGTTGTATCAGAGAGTTAATTTACAACAAGAGAAGAAACTGCATGTTAAGGGACAGGGAGATCAACTAATTTTGGTCCATAAATTTGTCCATTCTGGATTAGCGCGAAATCCACGAGTTTCATGTGGATTTTTGAGAACCCCGAAGATGGTTTTTGATACTGCCTCAAAATCCTTTGTATTTGAGAGAATAATGTTGGTTTTCCTAGAGAGATTCAAACTATGACTTTCAGGTCGTGCGAAGTCTACAAAAACAACAAAAGTATCCGGACAGGAGGATGATTTGGCTGAAAAACCTCTACGTGCAGTTGCACAAGGAGAGCTGCGTCGAACCTAATGGCCAAGGAATAGTCGGACCGCGGCCCTACGACGCTTTGCAAGCGTTCGGGGGAAGGATTGAGAGGTGGAAGGGATTCGGTGAGAATTTGAAGAAAGCATTTTATTCATCATTTATTTACTTATTTATTTGTTTATTTGAAAGAAATAAAAGAGTATATCATGGAAATTGAAGTACAATGTTACGAAAATTTCTAGAAATACAAAAAAAAATTCAAAGTTGAACAATAATAATATGTCTAAAAGCTAACATATACAGCGCGATTACATGAGATATGTTCCCCAGCTGCGTTGCGCCGGCCGCGAGGGGCTAGAGCATAGACAGGGGGAGTGTGGGTGGAGGCAGTACAGGGACCCATTGGGTATAGGAGACGCAGAGAGCGAGAGGGCTAGCAGTGCGCGGCCGGCTCCGGTCTTGGTTGGGGAACGTATCTCGTGCAACCATACAGCGGCAGCATATCTGAGAGGAAAAACCACTAGAGGTTTTCATATTTGGGTAACGATATATGTATTAGGCTGGTCTAAAAACCGTGCATCATTGTTTTCACATTTTTCAAACAATTATAGCATTATTTTACACGGATGGACCTGTTCTGCCATTTCTCGTAGTTGAAAGTACTAGAACGTTGTACCACATTCTGTCGCCCAATAATTTCAATTCAAGTCCAAATATTCTGGATCGAGCAATACATGTTAATGCAAGACTTTTGCATCAATCTACATAATAGAATGCATGTTAGCAGTAACATTAGGATTTCGTTAGACAATTCTAAATCCATGACTTCACAACCTGATTTATAATAATTTATAAATTTCCATATCTGCTTTTGTTACGCAAATATCTTATGTTTTCCAGGGTTGACTCAAGCTAGCACAAGCTCTTCCCGTCCGAAAGAAACTTCGTTAACGAGCGAACCGGGAGGAACCAAAAATCGGTTGAAAAACTTCCGAAACGCTATGCAACGAAAGTTCAGAGGAGCATCTCGTGAGGGTAGCCGATCTCAAAGCCCTCAGCCACACTCTGCTCTGGTACGTTCATTTCCTGCAACATTATTATTGAGTCGTTGCATGAGTTTTCCGCCACTTTCAGCCGTCTTCACAGATTAATTTTTCTTATACATTAGAGTTGACGATTGAGCGATCTGTAGCTTATCATTATAAACTAGAAGGTAGACGGTTACAGTTGGGTTTATTGATAGCAGCTCTATGTGAATGTTTCCTTTGCGTTCCACCAGAAACTGAGCATCGCCTTTTTGAGGAGGTAGTTCTCGTTTTGGCGGTGAAACCCTAAATTACCAGCGTCCGGGCCACCCACGCTACCTTTTGTGATTTACCAAAGGAACCCACTCTTCGTCATCGGTAACCAATTTGTCGAGCCAAGCCAGTCTTTGGAAAATTCAGAAGGTTCAGTCATGGACCTCCTTACAATAGAACCTCGCGATGGCTTTCACTAATCTCCATGTACTCTGCTGGTTCCCAAACCTGGGCATATTTGATGAAGTTTATAAGTCCACTTACCAACCTGGTTGGTGCTGAAGAATATATAATATAATGTAAACATCGTGATAGCATTGATGTCGCTCCACCAGCTCACGGATATCACGCCCGCGAACTCTCTTCAATCAGATCCAGGAGGTACTCGTCATCCATGCTCATCGGCCGACCACATCGTGTTTACTGGTCGAGTCGGAATCGTTATCTCAAAATCTGTGAAATCAAACGTTTGTTCTGTGCTAAGAAACAATTGAAAAACATATCATATCACGTTTCTTTTTGCTGAGTCGCTTGCGCTGCTGTTTCTCCTGCGCTGATGAAACAAAAACTGTCAAATTGTGTAGCCTGGACTTAATGACGGATTTTTTTTTACCATAATCATTGCAGAATCCTAACGTAATTCCAAGTAAACTAACTTAGATGTGCGCTAGGAATGCAGTCCGAACAGCGTAATACATCGACTACAAAGTTTAACAGTATCTGCCACCAGTTGCTGCGATCATCCCCTCAATTGCTGCCATCCTTCAGGAATTATTGCTAAAAGGAGAAACGTTTGAGCAGCAACCGAGGAGAGGATGACAGCAATTGAGAGTACTTCCTGTAAAGCTTTGTACTCGATGTAGAACGCCGTTTGAGCTGCGTTCCTAGGGCACATTTGTAATATCAGAGAAAGGTTATCCTCTATGCGCGTTCTGGATACAAAGTTCCGGAGCCATCCGGAAATGTTGACGAAGTAAAATGTAGGTGGCGTGATACTTATGCGACAACCTAGTGTTTTCATTGTTGTATAATCGTAAGCAGTGACAAGTATTAATGGTTTCAGGTACGTCCACCATCAATTCGGTCACAGATTTCCTCGCACTCAGGACCTCCTGGACCAAACTCGCCTGGATGTCTGTTAAAACCACGCATCGACACAGCGATGAGTGACTGTGGGGATCTAGACAGCTTGTACACACCACGCAGCAGAACACCAACTTCTAGTTCATACGGAGGTGGGCAATGCGGTTTTCCTCCTTTTATTCATTTTGTAATGATATTCGTGTCTAGGTCGCTCTGTCGGTGGAAGATCCACGAAGTCATGGCGATCACGTGGTGGTGAGACTCCGAACTCTGGTTCTATCAGCAGCAGTGGTCAGGTCAGGATATTTTCATGATTGGGTTTGTGAACGTTTCCGGGAAAGTTCTGGATCTTCTGCTCCGGCCTACATAGAAGAATTTCAAGATCTCAATTTAACACGCATCAAACTTTTTGTTCTTAATACTCCAGATTATCCTAAGTCTGGAGAGCTTTTTCGCATTGGACGAGTTGCACGGGGTAAGCATGCCTGGTCCTGTAATGGAAGCTCTTCCTTAGTCCTTGGGCCGCACGCATCATTGAGATTACCCAGGGTATATGTGCTAACACCCCCAACCTTAAGCATAACAACAGGAATACAGGAGTCAACACGTTCACCATGGGTAAGCTCAATGATGCATACAGACCCTTCTCTCAATTTGCCCATTTTGAGCGGCTAGTTTACCTTCCCGGAAACGTTCATGAATCCCACTATACATATTATATGTATGGGTACTGGTTCATTCTAATAACTGGTATTGTCTAAATTGCAGATGTCCATTCGAGTATCTGCTCTGAGTGGACCGTCAGGGAGAGAATTCCAAGAGAAGCCGTTGAAACTTGCCGATTTCGCTGAGCTGTTTCGGTTATTCAACACTCGGATGAGGAAGGATCTGAGGTTGGTGATGAAAATCATCACTTTTCGCACTGTCCTGTTGAAGTATGAGCTGAGTACTTTACAAAGTTGTCACGGTCGCCTTCAGGGACGTCTTCAATGATGTCTTCTCAACAACGTCGACATCAACCCACTGTCCGAAGCGCGACAAGGAACGACACACCGCACGAGTTCCATCTCGTCTCGCGAGTGCATCCTGTCCCAACAACCCCGACTTCCTATCCAGTGGTTAGTAAATTTCAGACTTGTCCTATAAGCCCCCAAGAGGTTATCTGGCATTTACCTAAGATTTTCTCACTCGGAACGCCACGATGTCTGCTTTCCAACTGAACGAGAAGCAGTACAAGATCTACAACGCGTTGGCGATTGCAAGCATAACCAGGTAGACATTCTACTTCTTTGCAGAGAAGTTTTTGAAAAAATTGAGTTTTTTTATCAGCATGGGAGGCCTCATGGATACCTCGCGATCTTCTGTTTTAACGCCTACTATGTTGAAAGCTTTTGTAAATAGTCAGCAGATGGAGATGATTGATGAGGAACAGGCCACGAGACTGATTCAGGTGAGCGATCCTACCAGTGATACTACTAGTATTTCTATTCGGTTAATTAGTCAGGTATAGGTCCGATTTTTAAGTGATCATTCTGACGGTCGGCGTCTTCAGAGTGTCATTTGATCACGTCTCATTTTTCCTTTTATGAAGATACATCATCGCTCTTTCAAGAGCACTTCGTTGGTTTTCGGTCAGCCTCAAAGATTTTGTTTGAGGGAACTTTTGTGGAACCAAGGCCAAAAAATCGTGTCATTTCTGAATATGTATTCCATCGCGGAGCCTGTAAAGTGTGAACATCGAAGAAATGTTTGAAGAGGAAGTGGCTAATGAAAGGACAGAATACCGATTGTTTGAGAAATCTCTTCTTGATGGTGTAAATCTGAAAAGTGAGCCGTGTGATGAGCATGGATAACGATGAGCTGGGAACCGTAGCGGTAGATGTCAAATTACCCCGCATAAGCAGCGAAGTGGCTCAGGGATTAATTGGTAACTGGTAAGCGGCTCGCTGCGCACGCACACAGTCGAAGGTTCGATCGCGCCCGTGGCCAACCAAGCCATCCTTCCCTCCGGGATCGGTAAATTGGTAGCAGAGCAGTCTGGGAGGATGAAGCACTGACTTGGTTCATCGGACCCCCCCCCCCACAAGTTACTATACAGGGCAAATACGCGTTCAACGCCACTACGATATATAGATGAAGTCGAATGGGTGGCGCATCCCACGTGACGGGATTGATCAACGCCATCCACTTTATCCTTTATCCTTTCACCTTATCCTTTCACCTTGCTGCATCGTTTTCGGCCATTCTTTCAGTTTCTGGTTGGATTTTTGGCTTCGCAGTCTCAATTGATTTTTTTTTCAAGAAAAGAACGCAAAAAAGGTCGAAAAAGCTCAAAAATGTTTCTATGGAATTATAGTTAAATAATTCGAGCGATGCCTGTGAATGAGTTTATGATTTTGTGAGAATGAGGAACGAGTTGTGGAGGGACCCATCACTGTGCAACCTTACAGAATTTGCTGAATTAAATACATACAGTGCGCGTCAAAACTTTACGCCCACCCTAGAAATTCGCCGTTTCGGACGAGGATCAAAATTTCCCAAGAAATGGAGTTTACCATCGTTTCCGGCGTGCTTGAAAACCCCCGTAAACTTTTGCTAGGTTTTTTCATAGTGATCCTTTGAGTTTTCATTCGTTTTTGAAGGGAAAACGCAGCGGTTCAAAACTTTACGCCCACCCTCGAAAAATGTCGATTACGCAGGGAAGATGTTGCTAACAAACTGACAAATGATACAGACTGATGTAGTAGCATTCAAAAAGANGATGAAGTCGAGTGCGTGGCGCATCCCACATGATAGGATTGATCAATGCCGACCACTTTATCCTTTATCATTTTATTGAGATATCCGGAGCAGTACTATTGCGGAAAGTGAATCCATGGCTTTTTGCAGTCCCACCCTCAACTACGCCGCTTAAACCGGAGAAGCAGGATCAGAATCCACGTACCATTCATCGCACTGACCAAACCTTTGCTCAATTTAGCCACAATTTCTCTAAGCGATAACCCTGTATTTGCTAGATTGTTTAATCTTCAACATTATGTTAAAAATACCCTCGCCACTTTCTATCACCACATGCTTTCCGTGCTGCTAAGCTGTTGGATTAAGCAACCTACCATTAGGATGGCAAAGCTGTTCGCATTGTATAGGGGCAAATTTGATTTGCTTGTACCACATCTTGTTCGAAGAAAACGGCTCGAAACCTTCAAATTCAAAATCGGAATTTCCATACTTGACGACCCGATACCTTTCATGCAACTCTGCCACTATTAATGCATTTTGCTTGGAACAACTTATAACTTCCGCTCGTGCAACGCGATGTTCCAAACTCGCCTATACTGTTTTGATATCCAATTTTCAGGATCATGAGCCAGATCCGCTGTGCAGACAGAAGAACCAAATGTCTTTCGAGGGTTTTGTTCGATTTCTGTGCGACCCCGTCAACTTCGCCTTTGTTCCGGAAACGATCCAGGCTGACGAACGAGACCTGCAGCTTCCTCTTTCTTACTACTTCATTAACTCAAGCCACAATACCTACCTCACAGGTCATCAGCTTAAAGGACCTAGCAGTTCCGAAATGTACAGAGAGGTGAGCGGCTTCGGGTATTTTTCATTGCTTCGTGGTATTGGGTACTTTGTGAGAGAGAATAAACGAATCTTCTGCGTAACAACGTAAAAATACGTGCCAGATGGATTTCATAGGATATATGTGCAGTGGGCGTCGATGGCGGTGCCCTCACTGCGGCCTCGAAAAGCACGCGGCGCGACCGCGCCGCTCGAGGAGGAATCCCCTTCCAGGACAGCAAACTATGAGGTGTTCTTGACAGTTAGTTTTCTTATTAGATAACATCAAATGTAATGAGCAAATGCCGAGAAAACCCGGATTCGCCTCAACTCAGGCTTTAGCGACGATTCTATCGTGAGCGGCGCGGTAGCGTCGCGTTCATTTCGAGGCCATGGATGGGTCACCACCATTAACCCCCACTGCATATACAATAAATTTAGGTGCTACTAGCCGGGTGTCGGTGCGTAGAACTGGATTGCTGGGATGGAGATGATGGCCTTCCACTTATTTATCATGGTCACACTTTGGTCAGTAAAATAGGTTTCCGACAGGTAAGATCGAATTTTGTTCGAGGTTTCTTTCTTCTATTTGATCGCTTTTATTTTCGAGCTTTGTCACCTTGATACCTTTATTTTGACCCGTTTCGGTCATTTTCAGGTTATTGAAGTCATCAAAAAATCGGCATTCACCACATCGGATCTGCCAGTGATCCTCTCCATTGAGAATCATTGTTCAGTGCAGCAGCAGGCGAAGATGGCTCAAATGTTCAAGGTGTGCTTCAGTTACTTTTTTTTGAAATTCCCAATGTGCTTGCAGAGTGAGATATCCGGAAAAATGACCTGTGGAAATTTCCGTATGCGACTTGCCCACGCAATTTTTGTGCGTCCTTAGTAGCGGCGGAATTTCAAAACAATTCTGAAGAATCATTCTTTGCTGTGCTTGAGGGCCATATTGCGAATTCGATACGCTCGTCACTTGCGCTCCCCGGGGGCCAATCTGGCAACGTTTGCTCTGTCGCGGGCAATAAATAATGGGGGTGCGCAAAAAGCATTAAATGCTCATTTTTTGCACTTGGGAGCACTATATGGCGTCGCTCCGAGATTCTTTGCCACAAAATAGCCGTGTGGCAATACCTCGATGGGTCACTGGGGTAATAACCACGCATTCTAAGGATAATTCTGTGAACGACTAATTGTTTTTATCACACGGGTTATTGGAATATGTACAGTGAATAATGTACGGTCTCGGAGTATACATAGCTCTGAAATTGAGCACATTGTTCCTAATACGCTAGACCGTTTCTTGCACACAGCCAGCCATACGAGGTCTCGGAAACTATCATGGTAGGGTTGCTATGGACAGGCTTATTAGTTCCGAGTGCTAGTAAAATCATCCTCAGCCGTGGTCCTTATTGAAAACAGACAGTGTGCCAGGGAAATTGTTCACTATATACCAATCTCATTCACTGTAGGATGTGTGTTCAGCCTGGGATGTAGCCTCATTCTTTGCTCGGCAAAACATAGCTTGCCTCATCTCCGAGACTGACGCGGAGGAAGTAGCTTCCAGTAAAAGTCTGCGCGTGAAGACATTATACATTGGTATTCGAATATTCCGTGTCAATTATTCGGATATTCGAATGATCGAATTTAGGCAATTTTCGAATCATTCGAATATTCGAATAGTCGAATATTTCCTTTAACATATCAAACATTCGAATGATCACATACATATCTCAACTTCTCGAATAATTCGAGTTATCGAATTTTGGCGTTTTTCGATTTATTCGAATAGTCAAATAATGGGAATTTCGAATAATTCGAACGCTCGTTTGAAAATATTGGTTCAGTTACCAATGCATAAATGATATGTGAACGTAATTTTTAATGAGAATCCGCGTGCAATCATATCAAGAAGTAGCACGATCCGCTTTCACGGGAACTTATCAGAGAAGAGCAGTTGTTGTTTTTGAACGGAATCCCATTAACTATGATTCCATGTTAATGTGATTTCTTTACAGACAATTCTCGGAGACAAGCTTGTAACGAACTTTTTGTTCGAATCCGACTTTTCCGACTCTCCGCGGCTACCTTCACCGTTACAACTGAGGAATAAGATCTTGATCAAGAATAAGAAAATGATTGGTAGGTGTTTATAGATTATGAATATTTGAAAATTCATCAATGCTTGCTCTAAATCTCCACTGTAGAGGGCTAAATTTTGTATATCGATGAGAAAGTGCATAGGTATGAATATCGAAATTTGTGACAGCAGTAGAACATCTGAATTTTCTGAGAGAGAGAGAGACAAAAGTTTTTTGTCTTCCTACTCAGGTGGAAAAATCCGAGGTTCCGCTTTTTTCATGCATTTGATTCGATAACTTATTCCCGAAACAAATTACGTAAAATAAGCGGAATCTGCTCGAATTTTTCCACCTGAGTTCCTATGCAAGCAGTTCTAAGTAGTCTTAAGTCAGCCGGCTTCTACTATGTTCTTGAAAATTCTCATGGGAAGACATGAGCTTTTTTTTCAACGAGCATGCTAGATCTCAATAGAAATTAATCAATCGATTAAAAAATCAAAAAAAATGTTAAAAAAAGAAAAAGGAAATCATCCGTTTCGTTCCTACCCTTAGACGGACATGGCATGAATAAAGGAATTAATAAGCCCTCCCCGGGACTATTCAAAACATATTTTCACTTTGAATTGTTATTGCAGTGGACGTTCCATCACCAATGCCAATACTTGATCGTTCTATCCAGCGAGGTGAAACTCAGTTGAGCCTACATCGTAAACAAAGCAAGAACAGCTACGAGAGCAGGTATTTCCTTTTTTTTAATTTCTGCCGGATTAAAGTTCTCAAAGCGATCATTTTTTACTAAAATCTGTCATCATCAATTTTCTCCATACATAACGAGAATATTGGAAATCGTAACTAGTTGGGAAACCGACGCTGTATAACTGTAGGAGGTGACGGTACCCAACTCTACGTACCTCAAGTGAACCATACATTATGAAGAAGTTACGAATTAGTTCTGCACTAGTATTTTGAATTTTCTGGCAACTGTCTATTTCTACGCTCATTAGAACATCTGATGACGGAAGAAAGCGTGGTTTTGTTGTACTACTTCTATCCTGCGATGCATAGTGATGGGATTATTCCAGAATTCACCCATTTAAGCGACATTCCATACCATCTGTGTCAACTTTTTCAGTTATTGAATTCAAGTTTAAGAAAACTCTGATAAACGAGGGAGAACTTATTACTGAGAGGTGGGAAATTCGTCCGAATAGGGCCAATCGTGGAGCCCGTTCCGCTTACACGATGCAATACACCCACTCTCTATGTTCATTTTCCCCTCTGCTGCTGCCATCGTTTGCGGCAATAGTGCCCATTTTTTCAAACGAAACAAGAGCTTTTAGAAAACAGGATAGGACCAGAATTGCTTATTAGGTTGTCGTGAAACTCTTGTCGGGAATTTCGATCTGGCTTTGTTCCTATCATAACTTCATAAATTTGAACGATGACTTTTCCGAACAACTGTGTCATGATCACCATAGCTGGAAGGAACAATTGGCTATTTTTCAGGCACGTCATTGATTCCATTTCTCAAGAACTCCGTGTTACAGGCATCGAAAAATTAATCAACTCCTGCTCAACGTTGTATTTTTTGAAAGTTTTGAAGCATCTTTTTGAAGTTCTTTCCTGACAAAGAAGCCTCGAGGGGGAAGATCAAGTTATAGTTGAAGGAGGCAAGGTCAACAGCAGGAATAAGGGTAAGAAAAGAAAAACAAAATAAAAAAGGATAAGGGATAGCAACAAGGAGTGGGTATAGGGCCCCACCCCGGCTCCGCTGGTTTAAAATAGGTTTCCTTGTCAAAAAACGTGAAATACAAGGAAGAACTTTTTTTTGATTTTCTCTAACTGCTCTAGCAAGTTTCTGTACCTGGCCTATGTACGTATCCCCCATTAGGAATAAGTTAGGAAATACTCTCTAACAATCTGTAGGTCCCAGCCCTCTGCTCATCAATATTTTCAACTGAGAGGAATTTTTGAAAAATTGAAATGAAAAAAGAAACAGAACTTTCTCGCCAAGCTAATATGTCATCACTATGATTTTCGCAGGTGTTGAAATGTGTTTATTATAGCCATTTTGTTTGCAGTCTTGCTCTGTTCACTGATGCTTTTTACTAACTATGTAGAGAGGTAATTTGTTATTGCTACTGACACCAAGGTTTTCTGTAGTTGGTGACCTCGAGGGCTCAAAATAAATAAATAAGTTATGCCAATACTTATTTGATGTTGATAAGTAATCATTTCCTATGGTGAAGGATAGGAGATGTGCTTTGCTCAACTTTACAACTTTTGCAGTACTGTCGATGACATGGAGGATGACGATCTGGATGACTTCCTCGATGACGAAGAAAACGACGATGATGATATCGAAGGTGGGTGGGTTTCGTGGCCTAGCAGAACTGCCACATTGGGTACACACAATCCTCGGAAGACTGTATGTTTCCGAGTCCACGTCAACCCTTTCATCCGAAATTGATGTTTCACTTCTACATTCAGAAATCTGTCCAAGATCAGCATGGGTTTCCACTCTCAATCATCATTCATTTATAAGCATTCTTTGAAATAATTTTCTGTTTTCACCTCCACCATCAAATTATGTGCCTAACTACTACATATTTGGTGTATTTTTCGGGCCTGTACATAAGTGAGGATACACCTGAATTGTACCGAGCTAGTCCGATTTTTATTACCTCAAGGCTCCACATAGATGACAAAACAATTTATTTATTTTTTATTTATTTGAGTACACCGTAAAGTGTGCTGTACACAATAGATTTCAGAAGAGTAGCCGAGGTATAAAGCACGATTGAGCGTTTAGGTAAAACACATGGATAGGAAACCATTAGAAGTTTGGACGAAATCTTAGAAAGAGGACAAGATTAGGAAAAAACTACTTTTTTGTAGAAGCATTAGTGCGGCCAGGATCCCTCAGGTGTAGCACCTGGGAGGGGTAAATATTATGGATAAAGCTTTTTGTACTACTCAATTACAATTACAATTTACTTTTAATGACTACATACAAAATGGTACTTGCATTGGTGCATTGTGGCTGAACCATAACAGCCGTGGGTTGCCTCCATAGCTGATAATTTGTTCCCTGGGTCAAAAACCTTTTCACAATTGGTTATCCAACTGCATTAGATCACGAGGGAAAAGTGCGACAAATACGAGGATGCATATTTACCAGCTTTGAACTTCTACCACTACGCTCCTAACCTGAACAATGAATCCAAGATCATCCTTCTTAAATCCTAATTCTTCCAGCAATTCGTTGTGAACGTGCGGTCGACAGCCCTCAAATAGGCAAAGTGTCTGCAAAGTCATCGAGTTGCGTCAAACCTGAATCTGTCTCCAGTGATCCTACCGACGCGTCGAATAAAAAAATCGCCGGCTCTTTCAATGGGGTGATTTTTTGATTTCTCTGTAGGGTCATTGTGAGTGCTCCCTTCGGCATATCCTGTGCTTGCAGATGTATGATGTGAAGGCTGATGAGGATGATGTCGCCAATTCGTCAGTAGCTGCAAGCCCTGGATTGAGGTCAACAACGAGAAAAGTCAACACGGGAGTACAAATTGCACAGGAGCTTTCTGACATTGTTGTCTACATGCAGGCTGTGAAGTTCAAAGTATGCTTTGTCTTGGTTTTATTCAAGAAAATGTGATGGGTAATTTTGAGCCAGGCAGTTTAGGTATTGAGTCTTTCAACAGGTTCTTGCAGTTTTTTCTGTCACTGTGTTTTTCACTGTGTCTGTGTTTTTCTGTTTATTAGGGTTCGGCTATGTCTTGTTTGAAGTTAGAAAGGCACTGTTCCCGCTCCATAGAACCATAGTTTTCTTTTATTCAAAAATTAGCAGTTTGCATAAGTTTCAAGGCGATGAAGTGAAGAATGGCTCGTCCTTCGGCCTCTCGCCTAAAGGTTTGGTTCGCGCAAAGAAGACTCGAGTTGATATAAACCACCTAGCGGTAATCTTCCATGTTCGAGTCTCGAATACACCAATCACTTCCCTCATCTCACCATTTAACTCTTATTAGACCTTGAAAACTGCTTGGAAAAAGCCAGGTGATCTAAGTACGAGATGTACCGTACCCATCTGCAGGTACAATCTGTTAGCCCACAACGTGCACCAGTGTGAACTTTGTCCGCATTTGCGACCGCAGTGTTATCGGCCGGCAGATCGGCCGGTTCCGTCGGAAACAGTATCGGAACATCAAAATGGAAGGAATCACATCACCTACATATCAAAAACAGATCAAAACTTACAAAAGAAAGTGTAAAAATGGATCGGAAAGCAGATCGGCCTGCCGGAACCACTGCGGTCGCAATTGCGGACAAAGTCCACACTGGTGCACGTTCTGGGCTAACAGACTGTACCTAGTCGGTATACCCCATGATGATGTCAGGCCCCTCACAAATTGAATCTTTCAATAGTACTATCTGAAAGTCAGTAGACGGGAAGTCCTGATAAGCGCATGCTCAGAAAAACTGTCGGAACGACCGCAGCAGAAAGAGATCACGACCATGTGGTTAAGAAGCGAGAGACGCAGAGATGAAAAATTTCAGAAGAACCGCAGCAGGAAGTCGGAAGAAACGCAGCAGCTGTTTACAAGAACCGCCGGTTACCAATCGGCCCTTCCGGTTTTCTGCTGCGATCCTTCCGAAAATTTGTTTGAGTGTGTCTCGTCAAAGAACCTGTACCAGTAGACACCTTTGATTCTGGAAGAAAACATTCCGAAAAGCTGAGCAAATTCTATTCAACGCTTTAGTGGCAGTCTCTATATGTCTTTGTAGAAGTTGTCTTCGGTGTCTTGTGATTCCCTCAAAAATCCAGAACCAGCGACATTGATAGCGCTCCGATTCAACGCTTTCAGGGATTCCCGACGTCTGACGACAGCGCATGCCCCCAGTTAGCTGACGAGGACTCTTCTGCGCCTAATTTGTTATGGGGTGGCCGAACACGTACCCAAAACAGTCTACTGAGTACACCAACTCCACCCAGAAGGCAGCGAAGTTCTGGTCAGCTTAGTCAAGTGAGTGTTCTGCGTTCTGCTGATGTTTTTCTGCTGATATTTGTTCAGGGTAGGTTTCTGAGATTTTATTTCGAATGTTTTAGGATCCCACGACAGATTCGACCATCCCTGTTGGTGCACGGCCTAACGCTTCCGCCAACTGCTACAAGGTTACATCACTGAATGAAAATGCGGCGAAGAAGTTGATCAAGAGGCACCCACTTAAATGCATTTCGTACACAAGGGACCACGTTGGTTTTGGATAACTTCATACATAATTCTCTCATGCTTAGATTGTTTATTTAAATTGCAGTTGATTCGAACATATCCGTCAGCAAAACACTACGATTCGTCCAATTTCAATCCGATTAACTGCTGGGCGCATGGACTGCAGGTTGCCGATTGGCAAATGTGACAAAAACGTTCTGGAAAAATTGGTTTCTTTCCAGATGGTCGCTTTGAATTTCCAAACGCCTGATGTAATTATGGCCGTCAATCAAGCTATGTTCGAGCAGAGCGGAGGCAACGGGTGTGTATAAAGTCACATACAATGCAGCTCATAATTTGGGTCCATAAATTCGGATATTGCACATTTCCACAAACTATGACTGCATTATGGGAAATTCTCCAAATTTCGTATCTCTATGAAATTCACTTCTGAACATGCTCCATAACTTTCTCTTTTTCCTAAACCTATATCTCGATCTCATAATGCTCAACGTTACCTTCCGAGCTTTCTATTTATTCCAAAATTCCCCGCACCGGGAATTTTTGCTCTCTCCGCTGTATTTATGTTGGTGTTGTCAATTTCAGAGGTTACGCAGCCTCTATTATTAGGTTGGTGCAAAAATTTCATCGGATTTTTCCATGACCTATAATTTTCCTCGGATATCTTGTTGACACTTATCTATAGTAACGACTTGTACCGCATATCCTGCCCTTCTTTGCTCCAGGTTTAATAAAGTGTCCATTGCAATTAGGAGGCGGGAAATTCACGGGGATTAAGATGCACCGCATTTCTACTTTTCCGTTTTTCGTTTTGAGCTATTTTTAAACAATACCACGAGCTATTCGGTTCAACACACCTCCTTTGCATTTATCCCGAAAATTCCACCGATTTTGCTGTTGATCTATAGCTAGTTGGCTTCCATTTATGATGCAAGGAGAACAGAGAAGGAAAAGTTAAAAGATACATAGCTGTGTTTAGTTATCCTTTTTTGACGTGGATTCTTCGATTTTCAATATAAGCAGGCAGAATTTGGCCTCCTCCTTTCATAAATCATTTCATTACTAAATGCAACAGAATCTTATTTCACAACCTTACTTCTGTACACTGACTAGGGCTCTTTGTCATGTCTACTCATCACCACTTCCAGGTTCCAACTGAAGCCACGTGCTTTGTGGGACAACACTCATCCACTGTACAATCGATTCAGTCCTCTCTCCAAAGAAGTATCGAACATCTCTGCGCTGATTGTAAACCTAACGGTGAGTTTTCTAAAAACATCTACGGAAAAGCTCCTCATAGAGCTGAACTAACAACATGTAGGAATCTGAATGTTTAACCAAGTTTCTAGGTCATTTCTGGTCAGTATGTTTATCCTGGATGTCACTCTGCCAGTGTCTACGTTGAGATTGAAGTAATTGGAATACCCACCGACTGCGTCAAGGTGGGTGGACGTTCACAGAGTCATAAAAGCGACTTCAGATTCACTACATTCGTTTAAGGAAAAGACCAAAATTGTCCAAAGAAATTCCGTGAATCCTATCTGGAATCATACCATCCAACTACGCGTCGTTTTTGTCGACCTCGCCTTTCTTCGGATAGCCGTCTGTGACAGGTAAGACCGACGGCTAAGGTAACTGGGAGCTTGTTATGGGATGATAGTTCCTGTGTAGAAGGCTGGAAGAAATTTTCTAACCAATTGCTTCAACTATACCGACCTACTATAGTAACCGTTCTTACATTCAGCAGTCAGAATGGAAGGGTTGTTGCGCATCGCGTCGTACCAATTCGGTGTATTCGTCCAGGATTCCGTCACTTACCCTTACGCAGTTCATCGAATCAGCCTCTGGACAACTCGACGATCTTCTTGAGGTAATGTCGGTTTCTTTTCTCTGGTGATAGAGGCGACTATTTATAGCACAGGACATAGAGCAAGTGAAGGATTCATCTGTCTGTCTGTCTGTCTGTCTGTCTGTCTGTCTGTCTGTCTGTCTGTCTGTCTGTCTGTCTGTCTGTCT
>JARK01001412.1:589763-602826 GCA_000688135.1 Ancylostoma ceylanicum
GGTCACCGCCATTGACGTGCATTAAATCTATTTTTGCCTGCTTTTTTGAATTAATAGTTTGTTTTCCAGTTCTGTACCGAGAACAGCATACTTCATGGCATCCAAAGATCTTTCCCACCCCGCTCTCCCTCTTTCCCTCTCACTCTCTCAGCCAGCCTGCCTATGTGTCCGTCTGTCTGTCTGTCTGTCTGTCTGTCTGTCTGTCTGTTTGTCTGTCCGTTTGTCCACCGGCCTGCCTGCCTGCCTTTCTGTCTGTCTGTCTGTCTGTCTGTCTGTCTGTCTGTCTGTGTCTGTCTGTCTGTCTGTCTGTCTGTCTGTCTGTCTGTCTGTCTGTCTGTCTGTCTGTCGTCTCATTCTCTCTCTCTCTTTGCTTCTTCCAGAACATTTCACTTTCTTTGCAGGACACGATTCGAACAAGAAGAGCACATCTACTTACACGATGATGACAGCACTTCTCACTACAACATTGAGCACGTTCTCGCCTACAGAACAGAACTGGTACGCCTATACACACGAATGCCATTAGCAACATTCTCCAGTTGGAGGCGGGGTTTTGTAGGGGGGGAGGTGGGGTTGCAAGTGGATTGGTGATGACAAAGTGGAAGATAAACACAAGAAGTTTTTGCCAAAACAAGGCTCCCGAGCGTTTTCAGCATGTTTACAAACCCTGCCTACGAAAACGTTTACCAAGCCATCCAAAATTATCCAATTCAGGCACCAGAAACCTCGCCGTACCCGATCCTAAAGAAGCAAATCTTTGTTCTCAAAGTGACTGGCGTTTTTGCCGAGGAAACTCCAATAACTGTGCACTGTGAAAGTGATAGTACGGTGAAGACAATAATTCAACAGGTAAGCTGTCAGTGAGGATAGTGCTTGTTGCAGGAACTTCTTTGCCACCATGAACTTTACTACGATAAACAGGAATACAGTTGACATTCTCTCGTAGAATTGAATCTACATAGAATGCCAGTTTTGGTTTTTTCGGTGATCAACAGGAATATGTAGGCATATGAATGCAATGCCTGGATTCATCCATGCTCACGGAAAGGTTCTAACCTTCACACATATCTTGAGTGGACAGTGTGCAGTGGTGACAGGAACATATTCCTGTTCTTATTACCAGTAGTCATCTCTGAGTAAAATAGGTTGTTTCGACTAAGTATACCCATTTTTGCGATGTAGAATATCGCTTATGGCCCTTCCCCTGTATGTTTTCAGATGGTTCCATCAGCGTTGTGTCCATATTATTAACATACGTGTAACAATTACCATATTATTAAGGTGCTTCTGAATGCCGGAAAAAATGTTGACCAGGTGGACGAGTATGCTCTTATCGAAGAGTCCGTACAGTCAACTTCTGGAGAAGAGCCTGTGGAGCAGAGGGTATGGGGCTTATCCCATTTTTTGCCCGAATATAGAAACGGAGTCCGATTTCAGGTGCTCCCTTCAAATGAACCGATCATGGATGCAGTTGCTTGCTGGAACGGGTCAACTCGTCGCTTTGTCTTACGCAAGAAAGGCAGTGTGAGTGTAGACGAAAACATGAGACGAAAAAAGTCTTCGCGCCGTACTGTAAAATTAAAGAAGTCGTTGAGTTCTATCCCTGCACCACCTCTTCCTGAAATAAGTGTCTCATCTGTGTCTCCGAAACATTCTGCTAGTCCTCCTCAATGATCGGAGATACGCCTATGTAAATCTATCATTATCAGTTTCGTAGACTAGTTCATGCATAACATGGTTTGATTTTGCGAGAAACCGCATATTGATTTGATCATATGAAGCCCAAGGAGTCATTCTCTGTGTAACTAAAGGATCAGGTATAGACTGCTACCGAATAGGCGACAGCTTTGTAGACGTCGTCTAGACAGCGTTAGGATGAGACCGCTCGGTCGTGACTTCAGATATCATTGCCCCTTCTCTTCCTTTTATGTGAACGGTCACTTTTCAAATGATTCGCTTCAATTTAAGTTAGATATGTTAGTAATTCACTTACTACATGTTTGTCATCTAATTTCGTTGCATCTTCATTTGAATAAATCCCATGCACATTTCCCGATTCGTTCGAATAACATCGTGTAAACTGATGAGAATACATTGGTAAGTCTTCTGCATGAGCCTTTGGATCTTTTGGAATGCATTTCTCGTTTTATGTAATTTATCTCTGCAGCTAGTGCTTTCTTTCAGCGCATCCTCGTTATCTTCGCCTAGCGCTTTTCAAAGGGTTCTGCAGGGTTTCTTAGGTAGAATTCATGTATTGCTGATATTGGGAGTCGTTTTTTTCGTCTCTACTGCTTTTTTCATCATTGTGCTTCCATTCTGACTCCATGCAACAAGTGTGTAGCTGTTGTTCCTTTGGGCTTTTCTTGCACTGAACTTTTATTTTGCAAGTGTGGGATTTAATCTGGCAGTGCATGTGACTTGTGCATCGTCAAGTTCTCTGAGTGTTCCATCTTAGTTTTCTCCGTTTTTTTTTATTTCATTCCTATGATCTGTAATATTTAGGACCCCTCCTCCCGAGCCTGGATCACTTCAATAATCAAAAGTGGAACAGTCACCGGCAACAGTTCTCCAAATATCGGAGCAAGGATGGAAGAACAAAACACGGCTACTTCTCATATCGATGGACGCTCACCACCCGCTGATTCCACTACTGACTCTATCTACCTCGGAGAAGGTTTGCGTCTATTTCTTCCACGATACCACTTATCAGAGATTGTCTGGATAGTTCCTGGAATGTGGCCGAAGAATTCAAGCTAAATTGATGAAATTGACAAATGCTGTAAGGGAACGCCTCAAGTGAAAAGGTTTGAGTATAGTGGTTCCGAGTTTTCAAGTGGTATCGAGTAAAATACAGGCTTAACTACTTTTCGAGTACAGCATGGGGCATAAACACTATCCTACAATTGAAAAAGAGGCACACAAAACGTATGCAAAAACACTCTCCAACTTCTTCTTGAGGAACAATTTGCTAACATACGAAGAAACAGGGAACAAATAGACTCATCGACTGCCCTGCTCTTCACATTCGCAATTAGGAGTCGCACTTGGAACCGCGTAATAGCCCAGGCTTTCCGCTATCAGGCAACCACTTATGTCGCTTGAGCACTACATGGAAGAGACAAGTTCCAAAACTTTGACGGAACCAAAATTTGGATGTGCCGCTGATTCAGCTCACGGCGCTGCGACATCACACAGTAAAGCGCTCACTCTGTGTGGAAGATGTCGAAGGTTTAACAATACTAATTCTGCACTGGACTTGGACTGCGGTGTTGTAGCTTTGTTTAAAAGAAAATATTTTGTTCCATGCAAAAACGCGCATTTTCAATTTAACAGCCTAATATTTTCTTATTTGAATTAATTGGTGCAAAGTTGCGGGTAGTTTTTTTTGCGTCACATTCCATGTGGACCGCCCCCTAGAGTTCCAGAGGCTATTCATAGGATTCTAGTGAGTCTCCAAAGAAGTTCAACCAATTTCTGGTGAATTTGTTGAGATAATTATTGGAATACCATTCGGAGTTATTAATTGTCCACTCAAATTTTTTTTAGCCACACGATTGATAATGAAGAAGAAAAGTCCATTCTCTTGATAGTTACTGTTATACAACTTGGTGCATACTACACATTATATGTACATGTGACCGGATCGAATATATTCGACGGGATTTTCGAATTTTCGAATATTCGAACAGTCCATTAATTGGTTTTTTTTCCAAGGAATGAATATATTCGAACTATTCGTTCATTCGAGCTGTTCATATTGAGACTTATACGAATAACTCATTCATTCGATTACATAGAAAAACCAGTATTCCAAAAATTCGTTCATTCCTCTATCAAAAAGTGACAAATTCGGAATATTCTTTTCTTTGACTTGGGAACACTTGGCATTCGCATAATGATAGTGTGATGGTCATTATAGAGGGTCTCAGCGAAAAGTCTTTATGTTTTTTAAAGAGCATTTCCCTTACTCATAACTATTTTTGAAGACAAATCACTCAAAACTTCATCTCCTTCCTGACCTTTTTTTTGTTTCTTGATTTCACCAGTTCCTGACTAATGGGAAGAGCTCAAAGTTCTCTGAGAGTCCAGAAATAGATCTGATACGGTACGGCTGCGCCTAACATCTCGGATAACTAAGTGCCGCCTCGCTCAGTATAGAGTCATACGCATCTACTAACAAGGTCATGCCTCAAAGGCTCGTTTCGATCTTCGACAACTCCCGCTAATCGACTAATGAGATTCTCATATGTCTCGAGGCCGACCTTTGTGTGTGCAAGTAATAAAGGTTGATAATGGCGGCCAGGAACGCCTATTAGAGATGATATAAATAAAGAGACAGAATCAGATGAGATCATATTACTTCATGTCATATAAATTTGGCTTAGTGACACTTTGAAAGCCAAAGTACTGAAGCGGCATTGGATCGAATATGCGATTCGAATTATTCACTCATTTGGTGATTGCAAAAGTCGGTTATTCGAACAATTCGTTCATTCGGGTGGCCAAGGAAGTCCTACGTTCGAATAATTCGTTCATTCGCATATTTTGAAAGACACCTTATTCGAATTATTCAAATGTTCGAATATTTGAAAAGGCCTGATATTGGAATTATTCGAAAATTCGAATATTTCAAAAATCGTCGAATATTTTCAAAAATCGTCGAATATTATTTTTTATTCCTATGTATACTACGTATGTTTTCTTTTAAAGAGATGGACAATCAAAAACACTTTCTACTACTCAAGCAAGGACATCTGAAAGTGAAATTCGAACTACATACTGCTCTGACATATCTTTGTTCACTACTGTCTATGGGGGAACGGACCTTTTGCACCCACTATAATTAAGAGAGGGGCTGCATGCAGGGTGATGAGTGCTGGGATTGGTTCATTGCACATGCATTTGTTCAGAACCTTCTTTTTATGAGTGAAAATTCTAGCTGGTCTAAACAATCGGGCGCGATCTATGGGAGATACTTTCCTGGTCTGCATCCACAAAGTGAGCGAAGATCAACCATATGCGATCCTTCGGGCAAATATCCACAGCACAGCAACGGATATCATAAGACAAGTATGTGATTTTTTTTTTTGCGACTTGGATACAAAGATGAAATAGTTCTCTATGATCTCATTGAAATAACCATGGAAGGTTCATATACATTCTCCAAATTAGGTATTTGCCAAAGCTCGGCGTTCAAACATGGATGTGAGCGATTTCGTGTTGGTGGAAGAGATTTGCGAAGATGGAAAGAGTGGGACCAATGCTACCTCCGGTAAGTTTGTTCTGGTTCATTTTCGCGACGGATTGAACTTTTTCTCGTTAGTTAATCTCAGTCTTTGCTATGGTATTAGTAGGACCATTGGATCACATCTTCTGTGGAGTACTAAGTAATACAACATAGTACATAGAATTAGGTGTAACGTGGTTTTGGAGCTCCATGGCAGGAGCAGTGGGATTTTGTCTCCCAAATTTATTCAACTAAGAGTTCTCTCGCTATCGTCAATCCCTTTCATACATTCAGACTTGCATTAACCATAAAAAGTTCCACGAACCTTAGCTAATGTCCAAATTTAACTTTTGCTAGATGTTGGCACTACGCTTTTAGTGCCGTAACGAGTTCGTGACCATGAACTCGTTACGGCCATGATCGAGCTCATTAGGTCAACGTTCCGGCTTCACCACCTTCTTTAAATCCTTGAAAGCCTGGACGTACATCACACTTCCTTACCCAAACTCCTCCGCAGGCCACAAAACAAAACTTCAGTTGAAAATTAGAGCAACAAATATCAAGGATTGGCAGTACCTTTGAAAACCACCTTTTTTGTACTGCAAAGCAGAGGTTTAAAGGGAAACCTTCAGCCAGTCATGCACTACAGTCCTTCTCAAAAAGATAGGCAGATTGCGCATGCGGTTTCTTAGCGTTGCGGCTGCAGAATCGCGGTGGAACCTGCTCGACCCTATCATTTAGAGCATGCTCTCTCCGCATCCCTCGTTCAGGTTCCGCCGCGATGGTGCAGTCGTGCAATCAATTTTTTTTTTTGAGAAGGACTGTACATGTGAGAAAATAGGTTATTCGTAGCCGCATGGGAACATATCTGCACACGTCGAGGTACAATATTAGTAATGAATGACGTTGTGGTGATTTGCTTATCCTTCCTGCTCTTCCTGTTTTTTTGCTCGTTTTGCGCAGAAAGATTGAGCGCATTGCCACTGCATCGGTCGTTAACTTTTTCATTACTGTTACCTTTCATTCATTACTCTATGTATCATTTGTACAAAAATGAACAGAAAGGATTATCAAGCACTTCACTGCATTAGTCATGAATCCATGCATTGTCTTTCTGAGCATGTTTAGTAGTTTTTTTTTATTTACTGTACGAGAAACGGTTCTGCTCTGTGGCCGGGCGCCCATTATTATTTGGCTGAGGGCATCACAGCACATCTCTCAATCTGGACCATTTCCGTCCTTCGATGTTTCATCGACTGTGACTGTTTTGATTATTTGCAGCTCGGACGAATGTTGGAAAGACCACTACTCGTGTCCTAGGGGCAAACGAAAATGTGTGGCAGGCTCAGAGCAAATGGAGAAATACGGGCCGGTTTGTGCTTGAGAACCGCAAAGAAACGGTACGTTCCACTTTGGAAAAAGTGCGAGCATTTATTTCACAATTAGAAGAAGCAAAACAAAACATTACCTCACAGTCAACTAGCTGACAACATTGTATTTCACTATACTATTACATGCACTCTGTCATAACACTTTATTCATGGAAAACGTGTTCTACATTCGGCTACCAGTACTCTATTTACTTCGGATGATGTGTATCTTTCTTCACTTTTCTTTTCCTCAGGTTTTTTTTTTCATCACATTCTTGTGGGTGTTTGGAGTAATCTTTCCTATACTTTAATTCTGCCTAGTATGTGAGATTTCTACGCATGCTTGCATGATTCCTGTTGCCTTTTAGCATTTTACACTACGGTATGTATCAACTAAATCTTCTACGTCGTATTTGTATGTCGTTTGCATGACATTCTATTTCTATCATTAGTTTTTCTTCTGTTTTCATATTCTGTCATAAATAATGTCAAGTCAATAAACAGATACTGTAAAAATTTGATAACATGTGGATTTACACTTGTTACTTAGCCTGTTAATGACAATTGTTTCCTGAGTAGAATCATGTATATTCAGAATAAACGAGCTGATTCGTCTCGAAAAATCTCTTTGGCGAGTGTTCGGTCAATAGGATTACCAAGCAAAATTTCTAGGCTCGGAAAATCGATAACGATGGATACCGCGCCCAAGTGAAATAAAAAAGTGGATTTCCTCAGTGTACATGAATATGTATGTATCTGTTTCCGTAGATAGTAATGATAATATGGAAAACCGCCTTCTTTTATCCATTCCATGGATTGTACAAAGCCTGTTTCATAATGGACTCACTTAATTCAATATTTCTTCTGTGAAGGGTGAACATTTGTTAATGTTTGTAAAAAATAAATGCAAACATTCTGCTAACACGTAGTTTTCTGCACACATGCATAGAACAATTTGTAAAGCCACTTTTACGAATAATAGAACGCTCATTTCGCTTTCTTCACTCACAGAAATCAGAGAGCCTATCGAAGCTTACATCGACCTTATTCACTTCTATTGAGAACAGAGTTTTAGATCTTCAGACCAGATGAGAATCAGAGACCAGAGGTTTCGTGACGAAATGGAGCTGACTGGCCAGCACTCTTGAGAGCTGATCTTATTCTTGGAGGCAAGGACACAAAAGCGTATACTAAAATTCACTTATTGCTCACAAGTTGGGTTGCCCACAAGTCATTACGGATGTCAGACCTGAAACTTGTCAGACGCAAAAGAAAGAAGTTTGCGAGTAACGAATGAGGTAATAGAAAGATAAATGGTAGGTTGACGCAGGAAATAGGAGGAATGAGCAAAATCAGTGAAACATTCAATCTGCTAAGCAAGAGAGAAAAAGCATGATCAGGAAAGGGTATAGCAAATCAGTTCCTCTCGAGTCCGAGACACCGGTGCATAATTGGAAAGGTTGGTAGTCTGGATACTCATGGATATGATCAATCATAAGCTGCAGATGCGTATAGGCAACCCCAGGAGTGCGATTCATTAACGCTGACCAGGTTAGCGCGCTGGCCGCTGGCTAGTAAACCAGCTGGTTATCGTAACCACAGGGCAGACGTGGCCTGCGATGCATTACCGTGCGCGCAGGTTAGGGCTGTTAACCAGTCAGTAGCCTTTCAACACTTGTATGTTAGCCCGCCATATTTTTGTACAAACAGTTATTTCGCACATTTTGCATATAGTTTCACGATTAGTCAGTAAATATTACGTATTCAGTAATACTACATACAGTGGGCGTCAATGGCGGTGACCCGTCTGCGGCCTCCAACAGAACGCGGCGCGACCGCGCCGCTTGAGTGAGGACCCTCTCCGGGGCAGCAAATTATGGGGTTTTCTTGATGGTCAGTTAGTTTTCTTATTAGTTATCATCTAATATGATGAACAACTATCAAGAAAACCCAGATAAGTCACTGCGGCGACGATTCATGCGTGAGCGGCGCGGTCGCGCCGCGTTCTGTTCGAGGTCGCAGACGGGTCAGGGCCATGCCACGCCTACTGTACATCACTATTCAAATTTTCACATTAGAAATGAAAACTTATATAGTGTAGTGTTGCCCGTTAGTTACACGAAAATATTCTACTATCTTGAACATTTTCGAATCTCGAATCATTCGGAAGTTGAGAGCTCTTGGCATTTTTATCGACCCTTCAAGAATTTTCTTTCCGCCTCCAGAACTATGCTTTCGTTTCTGAGAAGTTCCATGCCCATAACCAGGTCGAAGTTAAAAACTCGTAGCGTTCTAGAAGTGCTTGTCTAGTCACGGCTTGTGTGTGCTTACAGCACGACTACATGGGCAAATGCAGAGCTAACACCAAATTTGGCTTTTGTCCATTCAAGGCAGAAAAAGAGTCTAAAAATGGGAGAGCAAAAAAATCATGTTTTGCCTGATCGCATAATGTCGTCTGCAGAAACTGTAAAAAGGGTAATTGAGGAAGCCTTGTCAAACTGCAGATAGAGCAGGTCTTCCTCTTCATAATCGTTCAAAGTTTGTCTATCTAGCTTCTGAAATAATATATTTATGAACTTCCAAAAATTCACTACTGGGTTGTGGATAGTTATTTTGGGACAACCTAATAGTTAGAATACACCCGATGATGAGGATAAGAATGTTATCTCTTCAATTGAGAAGATAGTGTTCTGATGTTGAGGTAAGATAGTATACATTCCAACTGTCTTCAATGATAGTGGTCTCCGATTGTTTTTTTTTGTTAATTTTGTTGTAGGCTCACGTAAATTACTTTCTACACTGGTCTCAGAAAAGATCGGGACTTGATTCACTAATCCGAGACAAAGCGCTGTTTCACAGTAATCCTCATGAATATTAATTCTGTTTTTTTTTTTTTTTTTGAAAACACGCATATTGTGCATATGATGATCGGAGTACCGATGCTTGAATTTCCGTACAGTGAACTACAAATGGCTGTGGACAAGCGGCGGAACCGCGGCGCGTTGTTCTTGGGCAGAGACAACCAGAGAGAGGGTACAGAGCTTCTGTGTCTTTGCCCAAGAACGCCGCGTCGCGGTCCCGACCCTTGTCTACAGCCGTTTGAAGTTCACTGTACATTATATAACACGTAGGCTTGACAATTTGGATTTTCCCAATAATCATTGTTATCAGACGTTATTCTAGTAGAAAAAAAACGGCTGAACTGTTATATTGAGTTGGCAATAAGTTCGTGCGGTTTTTTTTTTCATCTTAATTTTTTTACTGGGAATCAAGCTTTGTTTGATGGCATATGAGCAGCCATTTTGTAGCCCTTGGTTCACTCTTTATAAATGTCCTAACCGATTTCCTGAATTCCCGCCACACCTCATTTTCTATCGCATGAAGCGTGAAGCACCATTTCGACTCAGACTACAACCTTCGAGATCCGGTATACTGTGGGGTCCGGTAGCAACTGCAACTGGGCGGCGGCGGGCGCCGGCCGCCGCCACCCTTCGGCGCCCTTATATTAGTGAGCCATAGATCACTAGCTTTTGAGATTAAAGAAAGAAAAACCCAATTTTTTGGTTATACCAGACGCATTGCAGTGAATTTGTCGCAGTTGCAAAGCAGTAGACCTCTCTTCCGATTTTTGCAATTTTCACGATTCCACATTCCTCTCATTTTCGTGTAGAAACTTCTCCGCAGAGACAACACAAAAACCAGCATTCACATTTTATGCTGTAGTACACTATCTCTACAGTAAAGAAATGGCCACCACTCTTCTGCAGACGGGCAAAGTACTTCATTTTTTCTCTCATGAATCATAAACCTCACACATTTCGTGAAAGGCGCAGTATTTGAAACTTGTGCAAAACGCTCCATACTCATTTTCAAGTGGTTCTAACGCTGTTATTTATTTGTACTAGAACAAACCTTCACGAAATGTTTCTTTGTGTTCGGTTTTCTTCAATTTTGAAAAGGCGGATTTTCCAAATCAGCGTGCCTTCTTTCCTGGGTGATTAGTGACAGCCATCTGGAATTTACCAGTCCTAGCTGCTGAGCGAACAAACGCGCGCAATAGTACAAAATGTAGATTACAAAAGTATATTAATGGATCGAAATTGAAACCAACACAATGGAAATGGGTACGCGCTCTTGTAAAAATGCGAATTTAGGGTCTGTAAAGGAAAATTCGAAACTTGGTTATGGAAATTATTAAGATTATGAAAACTTGCAAGAGAAAACGAAAGAATGAATGTAGAAAAACACGAGCGGCCAAATAAAGATGAGAAATAAATTAAAACCAAAAATAAGCATAAGGCGGAATCACTTGGTTAACTAACGGGGCCTAAATAAAAGTAGCAAAAAGGTTCACAGGTTTTCTGAAATGGGTAAAGCAGCGGCGCCATTACTGCCAGAACGTGGGCTTAAAAAGTTCAGCATATTATAACTGAAGACCTAATGCCAAGGCTAAGTAGCCCTTGCCCTGTATTCCAGTTTGCAGATCATGCCATAGGCATACTGCCGCAAGGTACTGCTAACGGCAGTCGATCGGGATAGCGTCTGCATAACGTAATGTTAAGAGGTCACCAGCAGTCAAACTTAGTGTAAACCTTATTCAATTCGAATAGTTTTATTTGGTTCTCCAGTGCCCTTCATCTTTCAGCTATTTAAATTTCGTCTTGTTCCTTCGAAACTGAATAATAAGAAGCGTTTTCAGAGTGTCCCTCTTATTTTATCGAAATGCTTGATGTCTCGAACAGTGATGTGTCAAAAGCTGCTGCAAGAGTAGCGGTACCTCTCATCCTGTAAAATAGTTCGCGTTTTGATCATCTCCTTTTACGCGCTGCGTTTATTCCTTGATTTTCTTCAACCCGTCTTGTGTTTTCTTCACGAAATCTTAAATTTTCCTCGATTGACCCTAAATTCGCATTTTACAAGAGCGCGTACCCATTTCCATTGTGTTAGTTTCAATTTCGATCCATTAATATACTTTTGTAATCTACATTTTGTATTATTGCGCGCGTTTGTTCGCTCAGCAGCTAGGACTGGCAAATTCCAGATGGCTGTCACTAATCACCCAGGAAAGAAGGCACGCTGATTTGGAAAATCCGCCTTGTCAAAATTGAAGAAAACCGAACACAAAGAAACATTTCGTGAAGGTTTGTTCTAGAACAAATAAATAACAGCGTTAGAACCACTTGAAAATGAGTATGGAGCGTTTTGCACAAGTTTCAAATACTGCGCCGTTCACGAAATGTGTGAGGTTTATGATTCATGAGAGAAAAAATGAAGTACTTTGCCCGTCTGCAGAAGAGTGGTGGCCATTTCTCTACTGTAGAGATAGTGTACTACAGCATAAAATGTGAATGCTGGTTTTTTGTGCTGTCTCTGCGGAGAAGTTTCTACATGAAAATGAGAGGAATGTGGAATCGTGAAAATTGCAAAAATCGGAAGAGAGGTCTACTGCTTTGCAACTGCGACAAATTCACTGCAATGTGTCTGTTATAACCAAAAATTGGGTTTTTCTTCCTTTAATCCTAAAAGCTAGTGATCTATGGCTCACTAATATAAGGGCGCCGAAGGGTGGCGGCGGCCGGCGCCCGCCGCCGCCCAGTTGCAGTTGCTACCGGACCCCACAGTATGTCATACGATCCAACGGCCGGAGCCGCTGCGCGCGGCCTCTGCGTGGCGGCTGCGATGATTGGGTCAGCTCTGCTGCCACCGAAGCTGTTAGGATATGATTTGGAGAATCATGAACTAGACATCCCTAATATGTTTGTGATCATTTTTATGGATACTCAAATACTAGAAAAACGAAATGAATACATGGTCTAATATGCTCTCCTTTTTGTTGTTGTAGCTCTCACAGACAATAATTTTTCAGAGCACCTATCGACGATCCGAAACCGGAAAACACGAGCATAAACATATATTCAATTGATAAGCTGCCTTTCAACCTGCCATGAGAATCTCTCGAACTTGAACAAGGACAAAATAGAATAAGTTGATCCTTCTGTAAAGTGTAACTGGCGAGGTGTCAAAAGCAACACTCGGTTCTGAAAATAGTGACCATTGGGGTACTGCTTTAAGTCGTTCACTTCCTGACCTGTATGTCGCGGAGATTTTGAGGTGCAGGCATGCCAAAACGGTCCCAGAAAGCGAATGACAGTAAGCGGAAACCATGTGTTCGGACACAGCGATGGTCATTTCTACCCGAATGGAGGGTAGTTTTCTGTTTCCACTCCATTTAATGCATTTTCCAAGATGTGTGAAGTGACATTTACGCTGTTGGTCGAAACTACGGCAGCAGAGGCTTATGTATGTTCCGCGCAATATCTTGCAAGAATTATAAGTTCTGGTTCTTTCTTTCCGATATGCCCAACCAGTAACATAAGATTCATGGAGTTGTGGTTGTTGCTATTCATAGATAGCCATTACGACCATTTTTTGGAGGTGCCCCCCCCCCCCCAACCCCCTTTTCACC
>JARK01001412.1:604514-631852 GCA_000688135.1 Ancylostoma ceylanicum
GGGGGGGGGGGGGGGGGGGGAGCATCCGATGTAACAAGCTAGTGCTTCATCCTCCCAGACTCATCTGGTACCAAGTTACTAAGGCGCCACACGCACCCAAGAGCTACGGTAGGGCTTTGTAATGGAGTAACTTTAATTATTTTATTGGAAGCGATTCTGTCGCAATTTACGGATCCAGAGAGAAGTCCGAGTTTATTTGTTCAAAACCAAACGGGTGCGAAATCTCATACTTCGAAAGTTTCTGGAATTTGTAGCCTGCAAAGCGTGTAAAACACAAAACTGTAACATGACTTCGAGATGGGTCAAGAGGAAAAAGTCATATTAGCGAAAAATTCTGGTGCTATTGTTGCTTTCCAGGAAGGTAACTAGTGTTATTCTTGCTACCATCCTAATGATAAATAAAAATATCGATACCGTTCAGAAAGAGGTTGATGGAAACTTTGGGTGGAACTAACCTCATGAATAGCTTCCGTTGGGCTGCACAGGGTAGCCCACACGAAATGTAACGCAGAAAAACCACCTATACCTTTGCTACATACTTTTATTCAATAGTGACAGAAATCCCGTATTTTGTCCCATACCTGCACCAGGGTTCTTTTCAGCGAATCCAGTGACATGTGCTTCAAAGAGCAGACTTTTTGCTACAAGAGCGATCTGATAGCAAAATTCAGAGGATTGAGATCGGAAAAGTTTGACGGTTGAACATCCTTCGTCTATCTACCCGAAGATTAGTCTCACAAAATTCCAGTGTCTTATTTGCGCCGTGGGTTGTTACCTAGTTTCGCTGGAACGTCCAGTCAACGTCTTTTTTTGATTCGAGGAATCACCATGTCTTCCAAGCAAATGGATTTTCTGAGAATAGTTTGGACTGGGGCCAAAGTCTCTTGAGACCTCTGAGAAACCGCTTGCCTTCCAATTTTCCTAACCACATTTCCTCCATTTTCTTTGCATAAATAAATATTCTTCTAAGAATAAGGTGAAACCCATAATGAATGGAATACAACTCTGCTCCCGAATGCAGCTGGATCCGTTACGTCAACGGAAATGAGGAGAATCTTCTTTGTGAGCTACAAAAAAAATTATATTCCATAAACTATAGTGTAGTTATATTGCTACTGATAACTGCGGATAGCAGAACTGCTGTACTGAACTGCTGACCCAATTTTTTGTTTGATATCGTAAAAATTGTCCTCAAAAGTAAGAAGTTAGAGATTATATGCGTAATCACGAACTTTATTGGTTTTGAAGGTAAGATAAGAGAATGAATGAGTAAGCGATAAAGAGAGCAGCGAAGTTTGAGTTGCAGTGTACAGGGCTCGTATTGAAAACCCTGCTGGCTAACCTTCTGGTAAATTTCCAAGTGTAGGAACGAAATGAACTCGTTTGCCTAAAACCCATTTTCTTATCGCTTGATATCGCGACTACAACAAGGTCACTCCCCTGCCAACGTGATCCCGAGCACCGGGCCAGCACCAGTTTCTTCTCTGCCTCTGGCGCCATGCCCTGCCAAAATACGTATGGCTCCACTTCGTGATGAGAAATAAACCAAGGACGTTCATAGTTCTTCAGGACATTACTTGGATAAGAAACAAAAAAATTAAGAAGTTATCTGGAACATAGACACATTTCTTTGGCGAATATGCGACAGGATTTGCGAATAATGATGTAATGCTTTGAGGCTTAGTTCTTCCCTAGTTCTTAGCGAAGTACTCAGCTTGAAAGGGACTTCAGGTCTTGCCCTTTTACGGATTCGTATCATTGCGGTAGTATTTATGACGTTGTACATACATACATATCCGGGGGGGGGGGAGCATAAGTTATTATACAACTTTTGATCTTTTATTTCTCCGCCAGGAACCCATGCATTGCACCGCTCTTCTCTCCGCAAAATAGAGAAATGTTCAAAGAATCTTTTAGTTAAGATCCGCTTATTCGGAAAGATTTTTCTATCGAGCAGTTAGCCTCGAAACAAATTTCTGAGAAAAGCGGGTTGTTGTGATAATTTTCCCTGGAAAATCCACAAAATCTTTGAATTGGATTTCACTGCTCAGATGAATTTGAAGAGCAAGAAGTGCTCTTTCTAGCAGTCTCCGTGGTTTCCCAAGAAATCGAAGTCTAAGAAATATGCGGGCTAAAAACCGTGGCTACTCCATGCCACCGGTAATGCACAATTTTCACCAAATTTGAGTTTCAGGAGTTTTTCCACTAAAAGACAGAACATCAGCTAGACTGTTGATGTGATCTGAAAACTAGAGTAAAAATGCTGCAGAATTGCTACGTAGCCTCATCAGTAAGCCCAGATATAGATCAGCTGTGCTCGAAACCTAGGGATTGGTTTTCAGTTCAGTTTTTTTTATCCAAGCAACTTTTTGAACAGCCTCGTTATGTGCTCTTATCAACCCCGACCTGCAGTGGATTCTGCATATACATCTCAAAATAGGCTTGAAAAGTACGAGACTATTTTTTATCCCACTTGAATCCGTTGTCAAAAACTGTTTTGTGGCTACTTTGCTTAGGAATCGCGGGGGGCTCAATTTGGCGGCAACCAAAAATCTGAGTTTGAAGTTTCTGCTGAAATTTCTCCGCCATATCCCGAGTATCCAGGGCATGTTTGTAATCATAAAATAGATGAAATCCAGCTCTATCAAGAAGTATGTAGCTTGTCCAAAAACCACCGCAGAGTGACAAGCCAGCAAACGATGTACAATAACTTATGCCCCCCCCCCTGTATGCATATGGAAGACACCTCTAGTATTGACCAGCTCACCGCTCTTTTCCGTCTGCAACTTTTCAACTTGGTTTTCTGTGCGCCTTCACATTCCTTTGATATTACCGACCTCATTCTCGACCGCACATGTGATGCGACTCGCGGGTGCATATCGGGCAACTGGAGTCTACTATAATATATTAGGTGTTAACACAAGTCCTTGCGCTTCTTTCAGTTGCGATTCTCTCCACCCTATTGCCACTTTCCCCTAGCATGTTCTATACCTTCTAAAAGCTTTCTTCTTCCTCTACAAAAATATCATCATGCATTTCACAGAACTATTGAATTACTTGATTCTTAGGCTTAAGAGGAATAACCGCAATTTGAGGAAAACACCATTTCCTCTTTGTATTCAATAGGGACCGGAAAGCACTCGATACTGTTTGAACGTGGAAGCACTGTAAAATATAAACACGGAATAAGATTACCAGTGGAAGTGTTGTAGGACCAGTTTGGCGATGCTGGCAAGGGTGGGGTCCGACTTCATCATGGGGTGAGATGGCTAGTCCAGTGCGAATGAATCCTTTCAGCGAAATCACCCCAGTTATTGGATAGCTTTGAGAGGTTGATGTCCATCTAGACCATGCGGTTCACATGTAGCGTTTCCCAGGTCCTCTGGACGAAAATCTATTTGGTCGAAGTGATTCGTGTCATTAAGACCAAATATGTCTTCCTTGAGCTTCGAAAATCGCTGATGATCAACCATTTCAAGCAAAATGTCTCTTTCATGCTTAGCACAGGTCGTTTGGCCAGTTCTGATGGCCTTTCGAGCTTTAGCTGAAAGCCAGAATAGGCAGCTGTCGGTTGCGCTGTTTTTCATTGACTCATTGCTCCACTTCGCAGGCTCAAAACTCAAGCAAGCTGTCAGTTTACCAAAAAAATGCTCGCAAAATTCTTGTAGAGGAAGATTAGCGCTTTCGAATCATATATAACATGTACCTGGAAGGTAACAAAGTGATGGAGAAAAGTGCATCCGAAAAAAACGCAAGGACTTATGTTAACACCTAATATTTACGCACTCTCAATCTAAAGTTCTATACATCTCGGCCACCAGCGCCTTAGGCTATATGCACCTTCTTGAAGCAGGCCTCAGCACGAGCTTGTCGTGGGGTCGGAGCGAGAACGAAGCCCCCTTTGAAAATCCAGGATTTTACGAAGCTCCCCTTGAATCTAATCGCAATGGAAGTTACCACGAAATGTTTACGAATAAGGTTTCATCTTCAAAAAACTCCCCGAAATCATGACAACGCCGACTGAAGCTGTAGTTATAATCGCCAGAGTCCGATCCGATCAGAGAACGGAAGTACGTACCGATTCTCGTTGGAATCCAACGCATCAGACTAATTTATTGTCCGATCGGGCTGGTGTCCGACGCACTATGGATCTATATATAACGATACAACAAGAGGAAGAAACTTCGAACATGGTCATAAATCACACTAGTTATTTGCGGATTAGTACGAGCAAAGCAAAACTTGACACTATAGCGAGTAATGACAACGAAAAGCTCACTAGACTACAAGGAAACCCTTAAATAGACGAACACAAGTACTGTGCGGTCCGTAGCCAACTAATAATGGGCGCCGCCCGCCGCCGCCCAACAGCGCCCTTTTTTTGTTTGTTGTATAAAAAGGCTACTAAGGGGATTCAAGCAAAAATTCGAGTGAATTCATAAACAACACATATACCTGCATGCGAATGTAGGAGCCACGCCACCTTGTTGTGCGTGTCTTATTTTTCGAATTTTCATCAGAACTGCCTTTTTCGAAAGCAGACATAGTCGCGAGACCTACATGAAGTGCTCTCCTATGCATTTTACAGTGGAGAAAACTATCTCAGTCTTCAATTGAGAAGGAACGTTTTGGCTAACTTCTGCTGCTTTACACGGTTTTCCCTATTTCTAAAAGACAAATGACACTTTTTCGCTAGCCTGTCAGAGTGTTGAACCTCGAGTAATTCTCTTGAAACAGGATATGAACAAGCAATTTCTACAGATTTGTGTTTGTCTCAATAAGGCCTACATATCTGTAAACCTCCCGACTCTATTCATAAGATTCTAGAATTCTCGTTTCCCAAAAAAATTGCCTCGAAGTTGAGGGCAGCCGGCTGCCACCTATTTCTGTGCGCACTGCCGAGAAACGAGGAGAATTCTGATCATTTCTAGATAGAGCGGACCTTAAATAACACAAAAAGAGAAAAGGCATTGTATTGATAGTGCATCTTGATTTCCAACGAACACCTTGGAATGTTCTGTAGAGAAGCGCATAGTAGTTGAATTATGAAAATGAGACGAAAATAAAGAATTTCTTTTTTTTCGTTTTTTTAAAGGAAAGAATGAATGGAAGAGCAAGATTTATGCTTGGTGAACACATTATATCAATAACAAAAAGAAATACTCATCCAGTTTTGTTGCAAGGGACACTTCTTTCCACTCTTTTTATTAATTTTTTTGTAAATGAAAAAAAACGTGCTCAAGCAGGAAACAAGTACGCTTATCTGATCTATTAATTCTGCAGCTGATTCAAGATCAATTGACCCAACCGTGCCCTATGCAACAAAGAAGTTGATAGGCACTGTCGCATTAGAAGATACAGACCCCAGCCAGTAGAAATTGCCTGAGGGATGCCTCGTCACCTCAAATGTGGGACTGCTGTGTTCCTACCATTGTGCCGAGACATTGCCTCCAGAAATATAGCAGCTCTAAGATCACTTCGCCATCAGATAAGCGTTCTTGTTTCCCGCTTGAGCGCTTTTTTTCATTTACAAAAAAAAATTAATAAAAAGGGTGGAAAGAAGTGTCCTTTGCAACAGAACTCGATGAGCATTCCGTTTTCTCATTGATACCATGTGTTCACCAAGCATAAATCTTGCTCTTCCGTTCATTCTTTCCTTTAAAAAAACGAAAAGAAAAAAGAAATTCTTTATTTTCGTCTCATTTTCATAATTCAACTGCTATGCGCTTCTCTACAGAACATTCCAAGGTGTTCGTTGGAAATCAAGATGCACTTGGCAGCCGGCTGCCCCCAACTTCGAGGCAAAGGCAGGAATTTTTTTGGGAAGTGAGAATTCTAGAATCTTATGAATAGAGTCGGGAGGTTTACAGATATGTAGGCCTTATTGAGACAAACACAAATCTGTAGAAATTGCTTGTTCATATCCTGTTTCAAGAGAATTACTCGAGGTTCAACACTCTGACAGGCTAGCGAAAAAGTGTCATTTGTCTTTTAGAAATAGGGAAAACCGTGTAAAGCAGCAGAAGTTAGCCAAAACGTTCCTTCTCAATTGAAGACTGAGATAGTTTTCTCCACTGTAAAATGCATAGGAGAGCACTTCATGTAGGTCTCGCGACTATGTCTGCTTTCGAAAAAGGCAGTTCTGATGAAAATTCGAAAAATAAGACACGCACAACAAGGTGGCGTGGCTCCTACATTCGCATGCAGGTATATGTGTTGTTTATGAATTCACTCGAATTTTTGCTTGAATCCACTTGGTAGCCTTTTTATACAACAAACAAAAAAGGGCGCTGTTGGGCGGCGGCGGGCGCCAGCGGGCGGCGCCCATTATTAGTTGGCTACGGACCGCACAGTAGATAACGGCAAATGAAGAACAAGCTGATGTTAAAAGACCGTGTTAGCGATGGAGCGCGGCAGAAAAACACAGTTCGTAAGTTATGGAAAATCGGAGAAGTTGATAAAACCACTGATAATACAAGTCATGAGTGGCACTTTGTGGGGTGTTGGATAGCGAATGCAAAATAGTATAGGTGCATGAAAAATGGATGGAAACTTATACGTTCTGTAGAAGAAGTATGCTCACGACAGGCTGAGCTAGGACTCAGCCTGTCCATGACAAGCTGGCCACTTTACCGAGCATACAATTTCTTAGTTCGCATAAGTTTAGTCTCATTTTTCAAACACTTATTGTGGGTATGCAAGCGCTTCTTCACCACAAATTTGGTGTCAATCCGTGAAGTCTTGACTTAGCTAGGGCCTTGCAGCTTCAACATCATGCGCTAAACAGCAAGCACGCCTCTCCCAGTGCTCCTTCATGATCCTGCGCCTGCAGCGTTTCCGCCTCGCACCCAGTACGAAGCCCTTTTTGCTTTCTGCCCCTCTTACGAAGCCCAGCTTGCCCGACGACAAGCCGCGCTGGGGCCTGTCTTGAAGTCCTTTCGCCTTGTTCTGCACGCGGTCGTAGTGCAGAACAAAGCGAAAAGACTTCAAGAAGGTGGTATATACTTGTAATTCGTTACAATTATTCAGAAGGTTCTTCAAAGCCAGAAACTCAGGCTTGTGAGGTTCAAAATTGAATTAGCGTGAGAAGGAAGAGTGTTAACAAATATAGAAGACTCTGCTTATTATAATTATACCTTCACTGACGCGTTCGAAAAAGAGTTGTTCAGTTGCTGAACAGGCAACAGAATTAAGCTGTTCAAGGGTAAGCGCGAAAAGTTCAGGAACGGGGGAAGGCTTTTTGGGGTGAACAAATGTTGCGGAACTGCACATTTACAAGCATTTTTTCAATCGCTGCTACGGGATACACAGAAGCAAAAGGGAAAGGAAACTCATAAGAATTAGTGCAACCCAGAACATGAAGACTTGGATTAGCACTGTGAAGGTTGCCTCAACCTCTCTTTTCGATATGGCCAGGTTGCTCGATACTCACTAGTTGAGGTCCCTCTGTGCTCAGAATGACGCTGGGTCCAATATTTACCCAAGGGCATGTCTGAAGCGTTTTTGACTGCGGCTCCTGGCAGTTACGGAGATGTTTGCACTGCTCCACACAATTTAGTGAATATCATGCCATTCGAACAAGTACAGCGAGGAAAACGCCAGGAAAATAATAAACATATCTCTTTAGTGATAACTATCCTCAAAAAGAGGTACGAACGTATATGTAGCGTTATTCACGCAAGATGATATGCGAGGAGAACCCAGAGAAAAGAGAAAAGAGCAAAAAGGAAAGAATAAGCCCAACTTGGCAAGGCAACGAGGAGCATCGGTGATACTACAACTTTATGCATCAGTATCGAACTCTCGCCGTCTTGAGTGTAACACTGCAAATTGCAAAACTCCATTTCGTTCCTTCCTTTTCTTACCTCTCTATGTGAAACCATCTGCGCTATTCTGGTCACGCAAACATAGTTCCGTGAAAATTTTTTCCACGCTTTATCAACTTCATTCCTATTTTCGAATCCAGACCTGACGACTGTACTTTTTACTTACGGTCCCATCTGTTTATGTTCTGAGCAGCCACCGTTAGGCCCAGCTACTAGACTGGTTTGCTCGACTGCGCCCTTGAACACTCAAGCTCGCTAAAAACCTTGCCGATGTTGCCCTCACTAGACCTGCGCGAGCTGCCATGTGCTAAACCAGGTTTCTTGGAACGCTGAATAAGTAGACATTTTCAAAAATAAAGCACTAAATAAATGAATAACGATGGCACATACAGTGCCGGCCAAAATTATGTAGCCTTTTAAACTTTCCTCCATAACTTTTGTTAACGTAAATCTTGACTTAACGTGAAGCTTCGAAAACCAAATTTTTATGATAGTTGTAGAGGCTCAAAATTCGTTGAGGTTAAAAATTTGAACTTTGAGGCTCTACGTTAAGCCGAGCTTTCCGTTAATAGACGTTATGGAGGAAAGTTGGAAAGGCTATATAATTTTGGCCGGCACTGTATTCCATAAAATGAGGGATGAACTATAGGGGGATCCATACATAGAGAGTGTGGTTCAGCAAACTTGCTTTTGACAGTGCTTAGATTGGAGCATGCACCACAGAGCGCTAAGACAGGCGGTTTCGTTCTCCACGGGGTGGATCTTGTGACACCACCACGTGGGACACGCGCGCGCGTGGATCTCATGGTGGGCTAGAACTTGGCCCTACGTGGCTCCAATTTTTTTTTCCACGAACAAGGATAGCTTTTTTGTGTTGATTGATTAAGCAGTGATTGCAATGATTAAGCAGTGATTGCAATTCAAAAAAAATCGGCTCATATTCGTTGTTTTCCAGTCGCCGTTGTTTCAGAGTTTTCTTTTTTCAAAGTTTGCCATTCTTCCAGATGTCCCTGTTCGAAATAAGTAGTGAAGAAATTTGAGAAAAAGTACGATCCACCCACTTTTTGCGTGGTACACTCTGTCAGGGCACTTCTGCAAAGGAATTTGCTAATTATGATCGTCTCACAAAAGATTACATGGAACAGGGTGTGGCGCTGGGCTGTGCACGTTGTCGAGAAAGTGTTGAACAATATTGTAGGACAGCAAAAGTAGAAACACATAGAGAAGAGCTCAGGAATGTGCAAACATGTGCTAGAAGAGGTGGAATTTGGTTTTGTGTGTTGAAACAGCTGCAGAATGTAAACGGGAGGATATGCAGCTGTATTCACAATAGTGACAGAGCGTTACTCACTGGAAGGAACTAGGGTAGGAAACTATCCTGCTTTCATTAGTTATGTGGTTCTCCACTGTGACAACTGAAAAACCATAAGTCTGGCGCACAGATACGTGATATGATTAAATCCAGGAACGGGTACCTACATAAAGAAGAAAAACACCTCAATAATGCTATACTTGTATGTTTCCCACCGATTATGAAAGTACAGATAATTTTAACTCGTTTTTTAAATGATAATGGCATGTGTAGGGTTGAAGAGGGCAGGTCAAGCTCCTCGAAGGGACGTACCAAAATGACAATGACCAACTGTATGAAATAGCATTGACAGTATTACTCCTGTAAAACCTCCACAGACCTCTACAGTCTGACTGCACCTCTTGCAGAAATCCACCTTCTTATAAATTCTTTATAGCGACCATAGAGATATTAACACAATAAGCAGCATAATGAGAAACAGAAGTATTATAGTCGAATAAGTAACAGTCTATACAAATAGTATGGTCACAACTATTAAAACAACATAACTCACAACTAGCAGCCAGTTGAACACCTGAATGTTGATTTTGAATGCGGTAAATTTTTCGTATGCAAGCAAATTTTGAACGTACCGTTACTGCGATAAATCGACTATGCAGGTAACCTGCAGAGAGTCTTATATACCATGTTTCGAGTGACGCTGATACGATCAGAAGGATTAAGCAAATAGCGTAGAGGAGAAGGAGCTGAAAATAAGTTTTTAACCATACTAGTATCCACATATGCTTCTTAAGATAATATGGTTTAGGATTTAGGATTTAAGATTCCAGTAGACATTCCATATCCTGAGGAATCACTACGGACGGTTTCCGCCTGGGGGCTGGAGCAAGTGTGGTGTTTGCCAGAAAAACCTTGGGTTGTTTAGAAAGTTTCTGCGGTGAGCCCAGCAATCATGAGGCTTACCACGAAAAAAAAAAACAAGACTACGTTCTCGACTGTTATACACTTTCTTTCTGCTTTCTTCTTACTCTTTTCAGGAAGTGATTCGTCACTAGGGGGTTTCGGTGAGGACCAATGGGTTTAGGTGAATACGACTGCTTATAACTGTTTTTTGGATACAGTCAATGTTCTCATCAGTTTACACCTCGAAGGGTTCTTTGACTCAGACTACAGTCGCAGATGATGCCGATAGTGTCCGTCCGTTCACGCCACGAAGGGTTCCTTGACTCGGACTACAGCCACTGACGACAGTAGAGCAAGACGATCTATATCTGAGCATCCAGGGCGTTTTATGCGAAAGATGTGGGCGGAGTTGCTCTAGATGCTCATATCTGTACAACAGAAACCTACTTCAAAGTAATAACCGCCAGGGGTATCTATACAAGTGCTATCATAAGTCTGGCAAAAGCGGTTTACAAGTACACACCTATCGTGAATAATGGTATCTGTCCATGACAGAACAATATAATATCAGGACAGATGAGAAGTACATATCTAACAAGGTTGATGTTATTAGAACTAATAATCACCAACAAGGGTGTTAAAATGGCTGTTTTAGGAGTATACAGCTATGTCATGGTGCCTCTACTTTGATGGTGCAGCATATGTACTAGCACCGAAACCCTTGAGTGTTCATCCTTTTATATCCTTTTTATTTGTAAATTACAAGTTTTCCTGACGGTAAAGTGCAAGTGTTCCCCCCCCCCCCCTCCAACATCCTAACGATGCACACCGGTCTCTCTGAGAATGCGCGATTTACATGAGGTTCGACCGGAATTCAAACGGAGACCGGCCGAATTTCGATAAACCCACTATTTACCCAGGCATTCTCCGAAGTTTACCCAGAAACTGGTGGTAGAATCACCTGAGGTGCACGTTTTACTACATCACTCACTCTTTTCTTGCCGACTGTTCCGAGGACGTCTTTACCACAAACGTTGGAGAACAATATCACAAAGGCGAATAGGAATGTAATCACTAAGATGAAAAGGATCAACGTCTGCCATCCGAATCCCTGCAATGAAATATAATTGGGCTCGTAAGTTGGGACAGCTTTTCTGAATTCAAACTGTGAGGAATCAGTGGTTACCTTATAGATGAATTGGAAATATAGGTTGGAGTCAGCCCAGATAAGCGATGAGGCAAATATTGCGGCGAATCCGAAACACTAAATATGTAGGCTCAAATAGGCAGTATTGAAGGTAATCGTGTCTGTTGAAATACCAGATAGCAAACAAACACGCTCCAATTCGATGTTAAAAACGGATAACTAGTCAAAATCAGACAACTAACCACTTGTAGAAGGTTGATGAAACCATGCAGCGTCCGCAGAAATTCAAAATTCATACTAAGAATCTCTGTAATGAGCGAAGGATGAAACAAGCAAATGACTTCAACGCAACGATAAAAGCGTGGGTTTTCGCTAGAAAAATGAGCGAGAATACGGGAAACAGATGATATAGCGCGGGGATGAAAAATTGGAACAATATTCCAGCCTATGCCAAGGAGGCGAATGATTGCTCATCAGTGTTTGCTCTGCAATCAATGTGACTAACGGCGCCATGACACTCAGCTCAGGTGGCAATTCTACCGTTCCGTTCGAAATTTTATGGAAAAATGTCGGGAGGCACAGTAATTCCAGCAGCGATCATGCTTCCCATAAGGCAATAGTGAAAATTCGTCGGCAGCAAAAAAAAATGAACTCTTATCTTTCTTTCACTTATCGAAGTTCCTACTCCAAAAAGCACGTTGGAGTACCTCAGGGAAATAAGCGCAGTCAAAATTGCGTAGCAAATTCAAAAGATCTCGAAATTTCAGCCAGACGTGATCCCCAAAATGTTTGGGAGGGCTTTTGCAAGTAGTGAACGAGTCCGCGAGTCGCGAAAAGTCCAGAATGCTGATGTATTCAACCAATACGTCATCTATCACTACTGTTAATCCATGACACTGGATATAGTGAAGAAAGGGTCACGTGGATGCAACCTGTATGGAATTAGCATGGAAATATTAGCTCACCATTAAACTTCTATCACGTTTCCAAGGCTGCGTGACCATTTGGACCCTACAGTAACCCTACAGTAATTAGAGGGCGTGGACACGGGACGGCTGCGATGCGTGCGCTGCCGCCGATGGGGGCGGGGCGCGAAGAAATGTGGACGAGCTCTCCTGGTTCTTAGGATAGCAAGAGGCTGGAAACTTCCATCTGGGGGTTACTTCACGTGCTGAGCACGAATTTGACATCCATCTTGCACCATGAGTTCATCTTGTGCGGCTGCAATGGAAAGACTATTGTGATTGTTTTTAGTCGTCTAGAACTGACGTACTGATTGAAACCGATGTAATATTTGAATAAAAAAGAATGGGCAGCATCTTTTAAACATACTGAGCACGAATTTGATGCCTGGAATTACTTTAATTCACAACACTCCATGTTGTTATTTTATTTATTTATTTGTACACCAGCAAAGGTGCGCCAACAAAACATCAAGAGCACCACATGGATAGTTATGTCTAACATTTCTGACATACTGAGAATATAGTAGCCGCATCTTTCTGTATTTCAAATGTAAGTTTTTAAATTCTACTAAGGATTATCAGCATAAGTTTTCTTCACTAGGATGGCAATTTCTCCTGATTTGATATTAGGAATCTTTACTAAGTCGATAGGTATTGTTTCCAAAGCGTAACTGCATGTAGGCGACCTCAATCACGCGAGGTCTGCAAAGTTTTCCCTGCAGCACTGTACAGAAAAAGACGGCATGCCCTTAGGACGACGGCATGCCCTTAGGTGTTACCAGTGGTGTTACCAGTAACAGGTCGCGTTGAGAATGGCGACAACATCGTATCCAATCACTTCAAAGGGAATTGTGAATGAATGTAATATAGATGAAAAATTGAGGAAAGGTAGCCTGAATATTTGGGTATATTTTGATATTGTAATAATATAATATATTCCGCCATATTCAATTACTCCTTACGAATTTTCTTATTATTCTACCATAACAAGTCCTAGAAAACCTACATGAGATGCGTGTTCTCGAGAAGCGGATTATGGTTCCGAAGGCAGAATTATAAAAAGTGTGTTGTCATAAAATCGGTTTTGTTCTGAAATTTCGCACAGACTCTACTTGAGGGGGTTATTTGGACCCTAGTCACGAAAATAACACTAAATCTCTTCCGTAGCCTAGTTTTTTTTTTGTGTAACGTACGTTCGAAATAATGTGGGATATTGAAATAGAATGCCAGTATCGGCATTGAAGTCAGTGTAGCTACAGTGGCATCATTAAACGCAGCCTCGCTAACGTAAGTGAGGTTTTTAAAGTTTTTTTTTTTTTTTGGGTAGAAAACTAGTGCGATTCTCATGATCAGGCATGAAATAACCCCCTGCTCTTCTTCATTCCTATCACCCAACTATATGATCATGGAGATCATCATAAGGACTAGTACATGTTTTCTTAAATTGCATAAGATTTTAAGAAAAATAGTGGCTAGATTCCGCCTAATTTACTATATAAGATGACATCATGGGTCGAAATGGATGAGAAATTCGTGTTCAGCACGTCAAATAACCCCTAGGTACTAATTTCCAGAGTCCAACATGTACGTAAACGTCTTCTGCGAGTTTGCAGTTGCGGTCCATGGCAGCGTCGGTCGCGCCTTCATTGAGGCGGCATGACAGGCTGGTAGCAGAAACTCGTACAGGTTTTCGCGGCATCGCCGCGCCTCACCCCCTCGACCGCAACGCAGCAACCGCTCCGCAGCATACGGCTGGAAACAGCCGACCAATGGCGGCGCCCTCGCAGGCAGCCGCTGACCCCGCCCTAATTGCTAGGGTCCAAATGGTCCGTTTCCCCGTTTCCAATTACGAATGACACAACCTTTCTGTAGATGCTAAATTTGCTGTGACTAAGCAGCATGTAACACGACCAAGCTAAACATTTCCGAGCTTCATTTCCACTATTGATTAGACCCTTTGGTCGTGCCAGCATAGGAGCGACTTTGTAGGATCTGTTTGCAATGAAATTCTACGCCTTTAATGAGAAACGACTCGAAAATGTGACATGACCCCATCCTCATCACAGAGGTCATTGCGAAAACGTTACACATACTCAGTAAAAACGATATCTAGAAAAAAGTGCGGCTAAAGTATCCGTACTCGAAGACTTGTCCTCTAATACCCTTCTCTAAAATGCGGTGGTTAAAAAAACTACACCAGTGGAGGAGGGATAAAAGGGCTGTAGGACCTCCTCGTTTCAGGATATTCGAACTTCCTAAATCCATTTGCGTAGTTGATTACTAACTGCACTAGTGTGTTATTACTCGGAATATTCGGTTCCTTTTTGGTCCTAAGAACAGTCCGAATTATGATAAAGATAATTCTCTCACGAAACTGCGTTTTTATGTTGCCGTACTTGAAGATTTATTTCCCAGCGAAATAAAAGCTTGTGGCGCTGGTGGGTGAAGGTGGCATCCTTATGGCAAACTTCTTGTGGGGTGGTAAAATGTTTTCCAGAAAATTATTGAAATTCACGGCAGCTCCTGGAAGCGGGCACTGGTAAATTTTGTCCACGCAAAAAATGAACCTTTCGGCATCTCGACTACAGTCTTACTCAAAAATTCTTGCCACGCCGCACCACGTATGATAATGCATAGGTGACGCGGCGCGGGTGAGCAGATGGGCTGTGCAGTGTGAGGCAAGGATTTTTAAAAACGACTATATTTCTCTAGAGGAGCATCAGTGATCTTTTGAACCAAATAGCAGCTACAGTTAAAGCTTTGTGCACCTCTTCCAAATATGTAGCGGCACGGCTTGTTTATCTAAAGAGAATCCCAGGAAAAACAAAGAAAATGATCCGAAAAGCACTTGTTTACGTTTCTGCGAAAGCAGACAATTGCAGTGAAGCCATACAGCCGGAAAAATTACGGACCTTTACTTTACATGCAAGCATGTTGTTTCAAACCGAATCGCTCGTGCTATTGCTGAAAGAGCGTACTGAAAACGAAAGAGAGAGAGAGAGAGAGAGAGAGAGAGAGAGAGAGAGAGAGAGAGCGAGAGAGAGAGAGAGAGAGAGCGCAGTGCCTGCGAATTTTAGATATTTCATTAATCCCAACTGCGCTGGATCTTTTATATCTATGTACATCCATGAAGAGCAGGACTCCCTCTACAAGTCCGTTACTAGATGATAGAGGAAAATTATCTATTTGAAACAAAATAATACTGAACTCTAGCACCAACCTAATATTTGCTTTGTCCGAGTGGACATAATAGATAAGAAAAGCTGTTAAAATAGAACCTCGTGATTAGAAATAGGCAGAGAACGGTGTTGCTTTCAAAACTGGTGCAAAGCAGCCATTTTAAACGAGGAACCTTTCTATCATCAATGAAAATATCCCCGTAAAGCTACATGGAAGATTAGGCATATGAATAGTCGTTAAACTCTATTGTGAAGCATACTTTTATCATTGCAAGTGCTCTATTGTAGCACACAACACATGCCCTTGACATCTTAATCAATAAAAGGCTTTGGTTTCTCCTAGAGCTCATTCCTGAAACTGCTTCCTGCTTAAAAAGGAGGACATGGTAGCAGTCACAGTTTTTGATGGGATGAAGCTTCGGAAAGCAGCAACGATAACATAGGAGTTTAGAAGTGAGTGATAATAATCGATTCCTAGTCTCCTTATCACTTACCAGTCTGCTTTCATGAGTAATAGAACAGCGTAGCAATCAAGCAATTTAAATATTTCAAAATTAAAATTTCTCTCATCAGGCTTTGGATGCAGATCTTTCACGACGAATTGCTGACCAATACGTGATGAAGATGATAGGGAGGAAACAGATCAGTTAGCGGTGTTGCACGTACTTTGTTACAGGATTTCCAGAGAAGCTACAGGAGGATTTGAAGCATGGTGTTAGGAATTTCGGTCAGCATTCCTATGAACAACCAGGTTCCAAATAAGTACATTTCAGCAAAATATTTATCTCACAAGGGAAGTGCACATGGATGGAAGGCTTGTCCTAAACGATGTTACAGATTATACTTGAATTCTGCTAAATGGTTAATACAAACGCAAAATTCCGCGTCGGTCATTTCCCATCTTACTGACGTACATCTCTCCACACTGACAGCGGTGTAGCTGGTTGGCCGAGTGGATAATGATGCAGACTCGTAGGCAGAGGCTCGAGCGTTTGCATCCTTTCTACACGGTTTGTTTTGCAAACTTTCATTTCAAACCTTCAACAGAATTCGGAGCTGTTTAGGAGACAAGTCAGGACATGCCAGGATCGCCACTGAGGAGAAGCCTATCAGCAGTTTCATGGGATGGAGTGATGACCACAGAAAATGGGTATGTGATGCAGAGAACTCAACAGAGAGGGTGAGCACGCTAGATTTGCGCCGATGATGAAGCCAACATCAAGTGCTATCATTAAAACAGCAAGCAAACAACTCTCAACCAGCTACAGCCATTCAACACAACAGTGTTTGCTCACTGTTTTAGCACCTGAGCCCCGAGACTAGTTTTGAAACCACGAGTGCTCAACGTTCTTCCCAAAGTCACAGAATGGGTTTTTGTTATGAATACCTCTCTAAGTCGTGGATATCAGAGGAATGGAAGGAAGTGACTGCTTGTTGTGAGCGTGGACCGAATCAATTGTCATTTGTATGACCATTCAAATAATCGAGCATACACAATGACGACCACCAACTTCCGAAAATAAAATAAAAAAAATAAAAGATGTGCCTTTTCTCGCTGGTTTCACCTTGCAAAATAAGCCATTGACGACCGCGTGGCCCACAGGTGAGTCACGCCTTCTTTCGTATAGTTCAGTTTGAGTAACCATTAAGCCTTGATGGTCTCAGTGGTTTTCTTAGATTGTGGCATAATAACACGTCTGCGTCATCATCATTATAAAGATCTATATTAGAGTTCTACAAAACTATCGGAGCCGAAGAAAGAGCTAGTACTCGAGGAAGTGTGGAAATGCGCGCATAAGGACGCGGTCGTCAATGGATTAACACATTTTCTCGAATATTTGAATGATTATTCAAACGTAATTTAATAATTCCATGTTTATATTCAGCATCTCCAGCTGGAAAGGAATTATAAAAGATCTCTTGTCATCGGTTGACTTCGGTAGGTGGGTTTTTTGATACCCAAATCACAAAATGCGTACTAACTTTAAACCATAGCCCCGTTTTTGTGGAGTTGCGGCGAGAATAATGTGGAAGAATTAAACAAAGTGCCAGTTCCAGCAGGGAAATGAAGTGACAATAGCTATATCATACTTAACTAACTGTATTTGCTGCACAAAATGATGCGATACCATGTTCATTACCTTGAATAACTCCGTAATAGAACAAAGAAGAAATCTTTGGGAATTTCGCGAAAAACAAAGCGGAATTGTGGCTGATCATCTCACTTTCCATTGCAATTTCCTTGCCAAAATTGACATTCCTCTCTTTGTTTGTTGCTGTAGTGTCACCGTAGCTTCACAAGGATCACAAGGATTATTTTACAGAACTAGTACGATTTCCGTGATTAGGGTATAAACTGACCCATTGGCAATGTTTAAGGGAAAGTTCCTTTAAAAAAAACCGATCCGATGACATGACTCCTTTAATAATTCTCTGCGCCTAAGCATTATTACGTAGTTTCCGTTTCATGAATCGATCTCTCACGAAAACTAACCAAAAATAAAATCAATAAAAGCAATAAGCAGCATAGGATTGAGGAATTTACGAGCATGTAGTTAGTATCACTGCTCCTTCTCACGACGAATGTATACGATTGAATAGACAGTATATCAACACCATATCGACGGAAGAGGTGATGAGTGAGGGTTGGTATCGATGACAAATGTTGCTAGAGTACTTTTCCGACGAGTTGTGTTGCGAGTCTATTGTTTTTCTCGAAAAGGTTTCGAACAGGTCCGCACTAAGCTGTTGCGACTTTGCAAGTTAATGAGTACATGCATCACGTGGTTTAGAATCCAAGGATTATACCAATAACCAATGATTACGAATCCAAAAAAATTTGTCACGAACTGTAGCAGCGCGCTATCGTTATTTAGAGCAATATGGGTCGGATCTATTTTCTCCGTCCGCTGAGAATAACATGTACCATCTGCAACGGTGTGAAAAACAGTATTTTGTTTTCAATATGTTTTCCTGGTAAGGTCAAATGCTAATGAATAGTACGCGAAATTGGAACTAATCATGTGTACATATCACCTTGATCACCTTGATTTCCGTTGATCGTCGGGTATACCGAGCGGGCGTCAGCAATCCTTCCATTTGTCCCTCTCACGTGCCAGGGTGGTCCAATGCGTTCTGTCCGTTCGAGAGACACGAAGAGCATCATATCGTTCTTCAAAGGACTTCGTGAAGAAGTCTGACCATCGGGTCGATGGTCTTCCTGTCGTGCGCTTCACGTTCCGCGGAGTCCAGTCGCTGACGGCTCTCGTCCAACGGTGGTCGTTTAGGCGCATCACGTGTTCGACCCACCTGATCTTATTCAACTTGGCATAAACGGCAGCGTCCCTGATCCTCGACTGTTGACCTAGGGTGGAACTCCGTATTCCCGCCCTCACTTGCGTGAGGCGGGTCAGTCTTAGCATCCCGCTCTCGATGGAGCGCTCGATGACGCTGACCGCATTCTCATACTGCTTACGTAACGCCCAAATTTCCGAAGCGTAAGTCAAAGCAGGGAGAACCGTGGTGTTGAAGAGGCGGGCACGGAGCCTGGTGTTCTTTGTCTTCTTCAATACGTCCTCGATGCTCTTGTAGTCTCCCCAAGCCGCTCGCCTCCTCCTGCCCAGCTCTGGAGCGAGGTCGTTCATCATGTTGACTTCCCGACCTAGATATACGTAGCTGGAGCATTCGGAGATGGTCGTTCCGTTGAGCGAGAATGGGGCATCCGGGACCCATCCGTTCCTCATGAACATCGTCTTCGTTAGATTCAGTTGGAGACCGATCTTTCCCCACGCATCGTCGAAGTCGGCCAGCATACGTTTCGCTTGACTGATGTTGGGTGTTATAAGAACAATGTCATCAGCGAAGCGAAGATGGTGTAGCAGCCGACCGTCAACTCGCACTCCCATGTTGTATCATTCCAATCTTCGCATGACGTCCTCGAGGGTGGCGGTGAATAGTTTTGGCGACACAGTGTCGCCTTGTCGAACCTCTCTCCTGACGTCGATGGTGATATCGTCATAGAATAGCGAGATTCTGGTCGGGAAGTTGAGTAGTTTGTAGAGCTCACGAAATATCCTGATGTATTGAGTCTGTACACCCTGGTTGCCCAAGGCTTCCAAGACTGCTTCTGTCTCAACGGTGTCAAAGGCTTTCTTCAAATCGATGAACGTGAGACAGAGAGGCATCTGGCATCTTGTACTCTCGTGATACTTTAATGAGCATGGTGACGGTGTGCATATGGTCGATCGTACTGAATCCTTTCCGAAACCCAGCTTGCTCACATGGCTGTCCTTCGTCTAGTGTTCTTTTAATCCTGTTGAGGATTACTCGCGTGAAGAGTTTGTAGACTACGGACACTAGGTAGATAGGGACGGAATTGTCGATGTCCTGCGGGTCTCCCTTTATATAAATATAAAAATTCCCACTTCTACTTCCGCTAAAATAGCACCTCAGTTTTTTTATTATAATGCAATAAACTCGAAAGCAGATCTGCTTACAAGGGAAGGGCGCGAACTGAAGCTGTCAATGCGAAACGAGACATACAGTTCTGCTTTTTATTATTCATACTACGTCTCATTCTATCGCCTGCATTAGATTGAAATAGAATTAGCCCAATTTTCGCGCAACCACGGCAAGGTATTTCGTTGCTGTGCGGTGCTGTGAACTTCACTGATGTTTGGGAGATTCATTGGAGAGATGAGTTTTGCTTTCCGTTTTCATATCGAGGTTTTACTAACACATGTTAAGCCACTATAACATCTTAGGAAAATATATTTATTACATAAGATATAACTTATGCAAACATACAACATGGACAAAAAAACAGCAAAGAAGCACATACGGCATCACGCATTGAGACATTGATTAAGGAGTTTTTTAGAAGTGTTGGAGTCAATGGGGATAAGATGATTTCTACATAATTTTTCGAAGTTTGGAACCGTACGATGCACGAAAAAATAGCGCCTACAGTTACGTCTGGCTTGCCTGAGCTGAAATTTCATGTTCCTCCACTGGTACATGATGCTCTGAGAGAGAAAAGATTTTCAGGTGACAAACCGCAGTTTCCATGAATGACTTTATGGAGTAAAAGTAAATCATTGACATTATTACGAAAGGATAGTGTTCTCAGTCCAAAATTTAAATTCCTCTCGTGGCTAGATGGAATAGAATCATAGAGAAAGCCCACAGAACAAATCATGAGTTTTCTAGTGAATGTGTTTTGGACATTTTCAAGAGTATGGTTGCTCTTACGGCTGTGGGGATTGAAGACTGTGGTTCCATATTCAAGAATGGGCCTAACATAGGTTTTATAGGCTTTAAGTAAAACTGACCCATTTTTGGTTGTAAGACCTTTGAAGATATGTATTGTGCACTACTTTCATCGCTTTACTCGCCACTCTTTCACAATGCCTGTCAAAGCTGAGGTCCTTTGTAAGTAGGAACCCTAAGTCTGTCACTTCCTCAAAATTACTTACTTACTCGCTTATCCCTTAGCTGGTGTCTGGAGGAGCGGTTTGACCTCTCAACACTGCTGTAGGTGCCACTGGAGTACGAATTGCCTGAACGACACGCTTCCATTCTTGACGATTTGCAGGTATAATCTTAGCTTCAATGATAGTGCACCGTAGTGTCTTCAGATCTGCCTCAACTTGCTTGATCCAGGTTTGTTTGGTGCCGTCCGTTGCACTTACCACTGCGTAGGTCGTTTCCTCCACAAGAGACTGCCTGGTAGTCGGGTGGTGTCCATTCTGCAGAAAAGTCCAGACCAACGTAGTCTTTGTATTTGGATTTGCTCTTCCACTGTCGGTTGGTGTCCACAACTGTCACGGATATGTTCATTTCGGACACGGCTAAGAATGGTTATTCCGAGGATCTGACGAAGGCACCGCAATTGGAAAGTCTCAAGTTTGTTTAAGTCCAATTTCAGCAGGGTCCATGTTTCGGATCCGTAAAGAATGATTGGCATCACTAGTGTTCGAAATAGGCGCATTTTTGTCGTAAGCGATATGCCATTTTCTCCCACACACACCACTTCAGCGAAGCGAACGCTGCAGAGGCCTTTCCAATTCTGCTGTTGACTTCTGCTGTCGCCGCGACCTTCTTCTCCTCTAAGAGAGATCCGAGGTACTTGAACTCTTGGACCTGCTCAAGCTGGACTCCTTCGAGGTAGACTTTGGCTTCAGAACCATCCGTTGTCATAATCTTCGTCTTGTCTCCATTTATTCTTAGTCCGTATGACTCCGCAACTTCCGCAATCGAGGAAATAATATCCGTTGCCTCAGTATCCGTTTCCGCGAAGATCGCGCTGTCGTCCGCGAACATTAGGTCAGTGAGGAATTGATTGTCGCCATACTGGACTCCGCTTCTGCCGTCGAAAACTTTTTTCATGATCGCGTCGACTACAATATTGAAGAGTTGCGGAGAGATGACGTCTCCCTGGCGAACTCCCGTTTTGATGGGGAACTCCTCAGACAGTTCATTCTTGATCCGTACGCTGCTGCTTGACCCATTGTATGTTGCTTGGAGAAGCCTCACTATCTTCCACGGTACGTGCTCGGCTTCCAACGACTTCCACAGGGCTGGCCAATGTACGCAATCGAACGCAGACTTGAAATCGATGAAGACAATAACGGTTCGTTTCCCGCATCTGATCCTCTCTTCCATCAGTTGACGAGCGACGAAGATTTGATCACAACAGCCTCGACCCGGACGAAATCCTGCCTGCTCTTCACGGCTGGTCTGTTCTCTATGCTCTTGAAGTCTTGTCTGAATGATCTTCATGAAGACTTTGCCAACGATCGATAACAAGCTAATTCCGCGGTAGTTCTTGCATTCCCTGCTGTCTCCCTTCTTATGGATTGGTACCACAAGCGCACGCTTCCATGTGGCGGGGATCACCTCTGTCTGCCAGACGAGTGATATTAGGCTATGAAGTCGCCTCAGTAAGACTTCTCCACCAGCTTTTATTGCTTCCGCAGTGATGTTATCCACTCCAGGCGATTTACCGTTCTTGAGCGATCGTACTGCTTTCCTTATTTCATCAATGTTGGGCTCCCCGTCAAGAAATGCATTTCGCGGTGTTTGGATGCTCAGTGGTTCCGGGGGTGGTCCTTGTGGTGACTCATGATTGTATTGCTCGCTGAAGAATTCCTTCCAGCGCTCGAGGCGTTCCGCTGCCGATCGCGCAAAAGTACCATCCGCTTTCCTGATATTGTCATCTGTTGCCCTCGTTTTTCCACTCAGTCGCCTAATAGTACGGTAAAGCACACGATGGTCGTTCCTGCCTGCTGCTTCTTCAAGTTCGTCGGCCACTCGGTTCCAGTATGCCTCCCTCTCCATTTTCATTCGTCGACGGAGTTCCTGATTCAGCTATCTGTAGCGATTAAAGTCGACAAGCTTTGCCTGTTTTCTTTCGTCCACAAGTTGCAAACATTCATTCGAGATCCACGACTGTGTTCGACAGCGGATGACGGGGCACAATGATTTTGCACATTCTAGCACGACGTCCGACATCTGTTTCGCCTCTTCGTCTGCATTCGTACCCATAGCTAGCGTGGCAAATCTATTCGATAAGGCGATTTGAAATGGAGGAGTTATGAGCGAAGACCAGTGGAGCTTGGGCACAGGATGTGATTTGCTAGTTGTTCTCTTCAATCGAAGTTGCATGACAGCCCTCAGCAGGTAATGGTCTGATCCACAGTCAGGTCCTCTCATTGCGCGAACATCCTTGAGTGATGACATGAAGCGCGAACTGATTAACACGTAGTCCAGAACTGTTGAGTCATGTCCCATTGGATTCCGCCATGTCATCTGATGCTTCCTTGGATGTTGAAAGTAGCTATTTCCGATTACCAGCTTATTGGTAGTTGCGAAAGAATCGCAATCCGTTATCGTTGACCTCTCCTACACCGAACCTGCCGAGTGTTCCTTCCCATCCTTGCCTATCAGCACCGACGTGTGCGTTGAAGTCTCCAGCAATTACGACCAGCTCCGACTGAGGGATCGCGTCCACCACTCTTTGGAGTTGTCCGTAGATTTCATCCTTAACCAAATCTGGGCTCATTTCTGTGGGGGCGTATATACACAGGATATGTACTGTGACAGTTCCGGAGACGCTGATCACTGCAATTCGGCTGGATACTGGTTGAAATGCGGCGACAGTAGCGACGACGCGATTACTCAACATGAATCCGACTCCTTCTCGATGTTCATCACCGCCAGAGTAATAAAGCGTCATTGCTTGACCACTATCTGGAACTTTGATCGTCGCTGTACCAGATCCATTCATTCGCAGTTCTGACAGGGCAGCAATTGATATCTTGCATCTCGTCAGCTCTCTGGCAATGATCTCCTTTTGGCCGACTTGATGTCCTGTCCGAACGTTCCATGCAGCGATTCGTAGCTCTTTCTTCGGTGTGATGCCTGGCTTTTTAATTCTTCTCAATGCATTTTCCTTTCGGCCAGTAGTCCACTTTACACCAGTACCCCAATACTGGCGCATCGGTTGCACCGGATGAGGTAGCCTGATCAAGAAGCATTGATCCATTCTCCATAGGATTCACACCTAGTTTTACGGCCCCTCGGCGGGGGGGGGCAACCCTCTTCCTTTCTCAGTCGGGCTTGGGACCGACCATGGCGGAGTTAACATTAGTGATCCGAACACCGCCGATGCTATACTCGTGATGAATGTTACGCGGACTCAAATGTAGCGCCTTAGTTTTCTCCCTTGAAAGCGGTAATTCCCAGTCTTGTGCCCACTGATGAACGAAATTACCAGCTTCTTGTAGGGAATCCACATCCTCCTTGGAAATAATAGGGCGATAAATTTTCAAATCATCCGCGAGCGCACAAAAGGCTACACCACGGCGAGAGAGTTCCAGTAACAAGTCGTAGGTCTATATAATAAACAAAATGGGTGAAAGCACCCCACCTTGAAGTACACCGCTATGCACTAGTCTTGGCTCGGAATAATATGTGTTGACGCGGACCGGGAACGTTCTATCGGAAAAGAATGAACTGAGCCATGATACTATTAGAGGATGTATACCAATCAAGCTTAGCTTCTGCAAGAGCTTCGAATGCGAGACTCTACCAAATGCTTTCGCAAAATCGGAATAAATTACATCCACATCTTTACCGTCATCCAAGAAGGAAGTCCAGTCATTAAGTGACTGGATCATAGTTGTTACCGTGGATTTCCCTTCTTGAAAACCGTGCTGATAGGGTGAAATAAGTGATTGAGACCTGAGATGAGCAACTATTCCCTTCTTCAGTGTCTTTTCATAAAGCCTTGCGAATATAGATGTTATGCTAATGGGCCTGTAGTTTGAAACCAATGTGAGCGGCGGCTTTCTCGGAACCGGCTTGACATAGGAGTGTTTCCATCTGCGAGGAACTTCAGCCCTCATAAAGCTGAGATTAAAAATATATTCAAGGAGACCACTAATGATGTAAGCAATATTCTTTATGAAAGACAGCGGGATCCCATCAGGAGTTAACGAGCGAGACTGCGGCCACCTGAGTAGCATCCTAAGAATTTCATCTCTTGTAAACCATACAGAGTCTCCTATAATTGGGAAGATAGGATCAACAGAACGAGTGTCGAACGTAGTTGGAGATTTAGATAGATAAAAAACCATTTGCAAGAGTCTTAGCCAGTAGTTCGGCTTTGTCCAAATCATTGGCCATAGCCACACCATTCTCATCTATGAGAGATCCAGTTGATGGTTTATCTCGGAGTTTAGGCTTGAGAAGTTTGTAAAACGAAGTTTTATCACTGGACTCCACGACTTTTCTCGATTTGGTCATTGAATTTACCTAATTTGCGTTCAAAACTCTTATTCAATTTCCTAAAGTTCAGTCAGTTGGTTGGATTACCATGATGCCTAGCTCTGAACCGAGCTTTGGACCTCATACGAAATAGCGAGCAAAGATATGGAGGAAGATAAGTCTTATGTGAGGGCACTTCTCGTAATGGCAAACAGTTGAATGGCATGATGAAGTATAGCTATGAAAAGTTCGTACTTTTCCTCGACAGTTTGCACTGAATTCAAAGACCCGAACCAATCAACATGTTCAAGATAACTATTTACATTGCCATAATCAGCAAGCCTGAAGTCCCTCCGTACTATGTAGTCATCTTTACTAATAGGCCGGCAATTGACTTTGGAGTGAACCGAAGAATGGTCACTGAATCCTATTGGTGGGCGCACTTCGACATCTTTTATCAAGTTGCAAACACTGCTGAGGACAAAGTCCAGTATGTGGTCACCACGAGTGCCAGTCTTCACATATTGTGACAGAGCATGAGTACAGCACAGTTCGAGAAAGGCCTTGGATATTGAGCTGTCGGCCCCCCGCGGACTAGTCCATTGGATATCGGGAAAATTCAAATCTCCCAACACGATGCAGGGAATGTTGCAGGACACCATATCACTAATTGCTTTGGTCAATTGTTCCGTCATGGGGGTTTCACAGCAGGGTGTTCTATATATGACCACAACACAAACAGTTTCTAGTTCAGATATTCTTATGTTCGCACATAGTATTTCATACGAATCGTCTACCGATTCCTTGAAGACCAAGACTGATAAAAATATTTTAATTATGAATAGAGCCACTCCGCCTCCTCTCTTACACACACGATCACACCTAAGAACCTCAAAATGAGAGCACCAAGAACACAGTAGAGGGACCATGTCAACATCAGAATTTAGCCATGTTTCAGAAAGTGCTACTACATCTGGCTTGAAGTTCTCAAGATGAAATTGAAACGAAATATGGTTTTTGATTATTGATCTAACATTAGCTACAACACAATCGAGAGCAGAGTTCTTTTTCCGAGGATGCCTTACATGTTTTCCGGATTATGCGAAACAATTTCACCGCAGGTCTGTTGCGAGATACTAGGAGCAGAAGTCTGATTACGAACAACTAAAGCACCATGGGCATCAGGAACAGCAGTATTAGTAGTGGTCACAGTACCAGTCTGCCTAGATGAACGAAGGAGCCTTTCGGCTCTAAGCCGATCTCTCTCTCGGTTTTCGAAAGCGATGGTTTAATGAAAATTCCCTTAACCGAGAAAGCTCTAAGCTTAGAAGCACGTCTAATCACTGGGGAAGCAAAACATGACGAAGGCATCATAACTTTATGTAGACGAGGCCTATGTTCAGAATATCTACCCATTAGATAGACACACAAGGGTGAGGCATCAACGGAGAGAAAATCAAGTATCTGACGGACACAATTCAGGTCATACATGACTCTGGAAGAAGATAAAGAAGCATTGGGCTCAGGAACACCAGCTATGACCACGGATCTCCTACGCTCTACTTATTCAAAAGAGAAAGGAGAAGCTTTATCAGGGCACACAGGCTGATCAGGGGTAGACCTAGGAGAAAAAGATAACGCTTTCTTGAGACTATCAACTTCCGAACAAAGCGAGCTGTTTTCTTTTTCTAACTCAGCGTTTTTCTTCGACATTCGTTCGTTTTCAATGGCGAGTTCACGATTGATCTCGATCACCACTGAAAACTGTTCCTTGATCTCCAGCAAGTGGCTCATAACCGTAAGCAGACGAGGTGGTAGAGTAGTATCATTGAGCACCAGGTCAAAATCCGCTTTTCCGAACAAAAAAAAACATTCAAAGTTCAATACGTTTTTCGTGGTGTGCAGTTAAGGGTGCTTTGTGAACATCTTTAATATTTGGGGATTTCGGAGAACCACGGATCGCAATACAACCGAACATGTTTAGCTTGATATCACAAATCACAGGAAATCGGTGCTGGTAGCGAATTGATGAAGAAAGAATTAACTAGGTTGACGAACACACTTATAGAGGATCACTACTAAATTGATCTCAGGTAGGCCTTGCATATTGCAGTCACTGATGAACAAACAATGATACATTTATACAGTGATCTCAATGATCTCAATGAGCTACAAGTGACTTTGCAGTCAACGCTGTGCTCGGGAATAAGGCATTTTAAGCAGAGGTTGAGCTTGGGG
>JARK01001412.1:632072-658884 GCA_000688135.1 Ancylostoma ceylanicum
GGGGGAATGCAGTGATGCCCGTCTTTGTTCTCTTCAAAAGAGCAGAAGACGCTGACCGATTTGGTCTTATTCTTTGCGAAACTCGCCACCGTCCGCTCGAGCAGGAGTTTCGCAGAGCTTTCGAGACAATGGAGGCCGATAGTATGTCATCCAGCTTATTGAGTAACTGCTGAAGAAGAAGGGCGAGGAATGATAGTCCTCTAGCGGAACCATATCTAGGTCTTCCATGGCACTGCAAAGATCCAAAGAGGAGACGAAGCGGTCGGACGATGACATGACTCGATGAGTACGAATGTCACCGACGTGCTTTTATACATTGGGAAGTAGGAGATCTCACCTGCAGTTTTTTCGATATTGCCCAAGATTCTCTAATGTCGTCTCCGAGCGAAGACGGCAATAATTCTGTCAACCAATCCAGATGTTCATCCGCGAAACGGTACCGTTGTTTAATTAAGGTTCTGCGAGAGGGTATGACGGTGATTAATCCAAACGTATTTCATATTTCCTGACGGCGACTCGGAACTCGGAATGTGCCAAATGCCATTCTGTGTGCAAATATACCTCAAACTTTGACCTTTTTTTACGATGGCCCCCAACTTCCTTTTCGCCCAGAACAATTCAAAGAATAATTGTATTCGTTTGAACCTCAGCACATCGTGCCGGCGAACAGTGCACCGCACCTAATGTGTAAGAGTTCACGCCAAAACCAAACAGTGCTGTTTAAGCCACTCAAATACTTCTTGGGCGAAGAAACAGCAGATTCGTGTTCAGCAAAATCCAAAACCCCATTGGACGCGTTTCAAGTCCAACAACCAACACCGTGATAAATTGATAATTCTGAATCGGGCAGTTCCAGCACAAAAGAAGAAGTAAGGTTTTGATAGTAGAAGAGAAGAATTAGAGAAAATGCATGCCTCTCACGCAGGCGGTGTCGAATCGTGGCAAGTCGGCTACGCGGAATCCAATGGCGCAGGTCCGGCAACGTCATCTCGTCATCCTCTGCAGTACTTGGCAGGACCTGCACCCAAATTAGCCATAGCTAGGCTCAAAGCGAACCAAAACCGGAAGAAATTATGTGCATGCACATCACTCTTACGTCCCACATATACTCTCGAAATCTCAGCTTAATTCATCAACATCCAAGGGGGTCGAAATAAGACTTGGCAGTACTGGCAACTGTGTTTTACATAACTCAGCTCAATATGAATCAATCCGGCTGAAATTTTGTACAATCACACATTTGTTGACCCTCTACATCATATCGCAATTCAGACCCAATATGAAAATCTGAATGGGGGTCGTAATAGAAACCGAGCACTGTACTGCCCGCAGTACCCAGAGGAGGCCAGGCCACGCCCATTTTCAGATCCATGCTCAAAATGTGACCCCCGCACGGTGTCCTGCTTTTGGCCATCTTTCAGTGGTCATATGACCGGCGCCAGCGATGGAATTGCTGGCGCACCAGGACACGAAAAAATTCCTCGTCTCGGCATTTTTAGAAAACATCCAAACTAGCCAAACTCAGCTGCCTAACACAGACCACCTTCAGTCACTATACCACACACACCAGGTGACTTACCTGGGTGAGAACCTGCGAAATCCGAGTGTGTTATTACAGGGTAATTGAACCGACGCACCACCTCCAGTACCGTAGCGCCGTACTTGCCTGAGATCCGGAAAATTGATGGCCAACACATTCTCCTGCCACTTGTGTTGCCAAACATTCTTGTTGTCCATTCTTCCGGAAAATTGCTTGCTAATCAGAATTTTGACCCGTGAAATGTGGCAGACGGTACTTAGCCAGCCTGCCGACGCTGCCATGGACCGGCAGTGCAAACTCGCTGTAAAACGTTTCCAAACATTTCTGAACGCTGGTAGTCTGTATCTGGGGTGTATTTGACGCGGTGAACATACATTTCTCTTCAACCTTGCACCACGACGTCATTTTGTGGGGCCACGGCACGTAAACCGTGACTGTATTCAGCTGAATCTCTTGAAACTTCCCAAAAAAGGTTTGTCCTTGCGGTTTTCATCATGATTTTCGTTGTAATCACTGGTATTAGTGTATTGTATTGATGTTGATCTCAATTTACTTTCTACTTGTAAAAATATCTACTACTTTTACTAAATAATTCTTAGAAGAAGGATTACAAAGTAAAACTTGGGAAGCCGAATGGAGCAAATGCTACATCCTTGAAACGTGGGAATGGTTTCACATAACAAAATGAGTTGTATATTAAGTTCCCAGTCCATGGCGGCATCGACAGGCCTGCAGAAGCAAACTGCTGCCTAGGAGACCGGTGCCGTAAAATGTATTGCCAAACACATTCTCTCGCCAAAGGGGTCGCGTTTGAATTTGAGAGTGGATAGTGACAAACACGTTTGCTAGGTCGCCTCTGAACCCAAGACAGGAATAGTATAAGTATGAATGGAGACAAAAAAAGAACCCCTCTTCGATGCTCATCATCAGGCAATGAAACAAAATGAAATAAAAGCAAGAAACAACTCATCACAAACGTAGTCGACGAGAACAGACTGCAAGAAGTGAGAATACAGGTTCCAAAAGAAGCAAAGCACTGAAATCAATCAAATGGCGGGAAAATACCATAACGAAATAGATAATGTTTCTGCTCATACAGGGTTTAGCTGAATGTATGGTTTCTGCTCATACAGGCTTTAGCTGAATGTTTCTGTATCTCATACAGGCTTTAGCTGAATGTTTCTGTACAAGACCCTCATGTGTGTCATATTGTGGTTTACAAACGGAAAATGCCATCCTAGTGGAAAATGTCAGCAGTGGTAGGCGCCGTAGGAGGTCGCCACGCAGCCGCCGTGAAGTTTTGCCACGCGGCGGTGTGGTGGCATTTTGCCAGCCTGCAGACGTCGCCTGATCTATCGATTGATTCCTATTTGAATTTGAGACAGTGGATAGTGACAAACATGTTGCCAGATCGCCAAACTAACCTCGCCTTCTTGAAGTCCAGTCAGTGCAAACTCGCTGTAAAACGTTTCCAAACATTTCTGGACGCTGGTAGCCTGTATCTGGGGTTTAGATGCGAAATGTAGAATGAATATTTTAATATCAAATTTTTTTAATATTAAATTATGCCAAAGTGTCACATATTTGTACTAGAGCCCAATTCATTCTGCACATTGCAAAAATCCATCACCAGAGGAAATACCATCAAGCCAGTCCTCAAAGCCAGGAAGAATTTAAGATTCGACTATTTTTCTAATAGAGCAGGTTCGGAGTATGCTAAATTGAGTAAAAGGCGAGGAATACCAGCTAGCATTCGATCATTTAGGAGCATGATTAACCGCTACTTGTCCACATGAGATGATTCGCAAAGTTTCATCGTCGTCATTCTATATTTCGCGATTTCGCGATTGTATTTCAGTATTCCGATACTGATGTTTCATGTACATGTCTCTCTCTTCAACTGGTCATACAATGTCCACATGAGTATACTCATGTATTATAAACATTTATTACTGTGCAGCAGTCTTGCGGCAGAGTTGCGCGGTTGCTGCGTGGCGGTGTCTGCGCTGTCTGCAGCCGCAGACGTCTGGATCGCGGTGACTGCGAGTATAAATGTTCTTGCAGCCACCGCGATCTAAACGTCTGCGATTGCATCCAACGGAGACGGCGTCACGCACTCGCCACGCAACTCTGCCGCGAGGTTGCTGCGTGGCGGCGTGTAGCATTTGCCAGCTCGCAGGCATCGGGATATCTATCGGCTACCTCTCTGCCGGCTATCATTCGGCCGTTTTTGTCCTTTCTCCCTTTATTTTGAACCCCGACGGATGTTCAGGATACAAATTTCAGCCTTTGGCAGAAACGCCTAAGAAATGCCTCTACTCGTTTCAAAACACATCCTGAGAACCTTGCCGAGCGAAATTCGATTTTATCGGTTTTTCATCATTTTCGGTGTGGTGTGGGTGCGCAGGGTTAAATGCACTAAACACGATTTTGGCATGCATTCTGAGTTTCAGAAGCTGTACATTGGTTGTTTTTGATTTTCCGTTATTTCTGAAAGATGAGGACATTTCTTCTGACGTCCTCGAACACGCTGTTCACGAATATGACAACAAAACATTACGCACTAAATTTCTTTCGGTTCAATGTGTCGATTTTTTCACTTCTATTCAGGGGGTTTGCGTGGTATTTCCGAGTTTATTGAGTTCAATATTATTTCCGAGTCGGTCCTCTTACTTGCGTCAGACGCACCTTGATGTCAGAATCGGAAGACATCAGCGCTTCGACATTGAACGCGATGACGTTGGCTCTGACTTCTAGCATTTACATTGGTCTCTTCTTCTCAATGGAAGGAAACCATACATCTTCACCTCTATTGCGGCATGCTTGCCATCTAGAAGGCTGGGTGCCCTGGAGCAAGATCTTGTATGTGTCCGATCTCCTTTGCTTACGAAATCTGCTCGCCCAATTGTTGGGAATGCTAGCTGAGTACTGAATCATTTCCCCCCATCGTCGAGCGATTCCTTATTCTGGGATATAGCTGTCAACTTTTATTATAGCCCCAGTAACTTCGTTAACTACGGCAGACTGTGGTTTCTGACCACGAGAGTATTCGGCCGACAAAGCTTCGTGTAAAGATCCGTGCTCAATATATCTAATTTTAAAACCTTTGGCTTAATTACACCTTATCGAACTACTCAAATACAGGCGTGCACAGGCGTCGTTTGCCGCGTACAGGTGCTTGGTTGAGAGAATGAGCTATATCAAATTCTAGACATTCGTGCAGTTCTTAAGACTCATTTGGGTACAAGAGTATGCACCAATGAGTCCAGCGAAGTAGCAGCCAGATACTCATCGAATGTTCTGAGCCGCATTTCTAAGAAAGGTTCTGGTTCAGACCTTATATAGCGGGTTGAACGCAGTCCGGCATTAACCACCGCCACTATCGGCTGAGTACAGCCTTGGAGCCTGCTACAACAGCATCCCTGTCTCACTCCATTGTTTCTACACTACTAAAAAGTGTTTAACTATGTATCTCTCAGCGGTTTATTGCCTTGCACACATTAAAGTTCTAGGGAGTGACCTCTGAGGCTACCATGGCACAACAGGTAAAGCTGCTGGCAGAAAAGAAAATGGTCGAAGATTCGATCTCCCATGCAGTAGATATTACTGCAAACAGTAATTTTACAGTGTAGCTATCGCGCTGAATTGCACCAGCAAACTTCGTGAGGCACGTCTGTGATGAATCGGTCACGTTCTTCGTGAGGAAGGTCATCTATAGAATTGGCTTCGACCTAAAGGTGCCAGGGAAACAACGAAAGGGGTGGCCAAAACAAAACTTGACACTCTGCACGCCGATCTTAGCCAACAAACATGAAAAACGCTGAGAAAGATAAAGAAGAAGGCTTGCCATAGATGGGTTTATTTATTTATTTATTTATTTTTTGAATACACCGCAAGAGTGTACCGCCGGACCAATAGTATTCACATGCTGTTCTCGCAAGGAAAAGCTCACCTAAGTTTATTTCACTCTGACTCGGTGTGAGAAGTGTCACCAACACTTCAAGTAACGGTATGGTCACGGGGGCCATGGCCTGAAGTACGCAATGTAACATAGAGAGAACTTTCTTACAATTAGTATTGGACGCGGTCGTAGAAACAGATGCGGCAACAATAGAAGGAGAGGCTACCTTTATCTTTTTTCGAGATGCTAGGTTGCATCATGACGAATAGAACAATATAGGTAATAGAGAGATCAATGAGAGCGACTGCTCGCCGTCAGCGCGCGAACAAGAACTAATTATCACAAATCATCTCCAACACTACTGCTATAGTCTTCGAGGACTATAGCACCCTGCGTCGCCGTCGCTGTGAGACGGATGCGCATCGATTGTGGGCGGGGCGTCGCAACGGCCGCCTCCTTTGATGACCGACCGTTGCCGATGTTGGCGACCGACCGTCGCCAATGTTGACGACTGTGACAGCGGTGTCTATAGAGTATGGGCCAGGCTGAAGCACGGGTGCGACAATCCAAACCACTCCTACGTATTTTGGAATGTGGGAGTGCAAAATCACATGGAGGGTTCGTATGTCGTTCGAAATGTGCTTCTACTACAAATTTCCCTCTGCGAAAGAGTAACATATACATTTTTACTCTGCAACGGTTTCATTTATCATTTCTAATGCTTCTAACAAGATGAATGATGATAAATGTAAACCCTCAGCCTTCTCTAAGCATTCCTGTACTCCCAAATCCAAATGTTAGGTTTCAAGAGAGGCTAAAACAAGCATTCAAAGAGCCGTCTTTCATTATCGGTCCTTTTGGGCTCTCATGATTCTTTCTTAGGTCAAATTGCGCATTTTCAGACCGTTTTCGGTATCAGCCCAACAATCATGGACAGCAAATGTCCACTTACATGCAAAAGGGGACGAAAATCAAGCTACACGACGTGAGCAATACTGCCACGCCAGCGCGCTCTGTCGCGCTCCAATGCTACGCCGTGCGGTGCCGCGTCAGATTACGTTGACCTCACCACAGGGCAGGTGCGGAGGGGGTGCGTATATCGCACCCGTATCGCACCTGCCCTGTGGTGGCCGTTACAGTATTCGAGAGTAGCAAAGGGATGCGCATAAAGCGTCGAGACAGAAGAGAAAGCAGAGAGTGAGAACACGAATGCTTTTGTGAAAACATGGTGGAGCATGTCCAAGGCTTTTCAAACGAGTTCAGTTTCCTAGCTGTCTGATCCTCTTTTTTGTGTTGTTGTTAACATGCCCAACATGTCCAAACTGGTTGGGCACGTTTCCTTGAAGTTGACATGTGTAGCTGTGGTGATTTAGAGTTTCTACTACAAAATGAAGCACTACAAAATTGAGGGATCTTTAACGTGGACACTGCCTTTAACTACACTACACTTCGTGGAATTTTTCTCCCAGAAAAATCCACAGCTTCTTCATCTTATCAAAAAAAAAACTTTCAGGAAAGAGTATGCAGCCTATATGTAAGGTGCGATTTTATTCGAAGTACCACTGCGAAATACTTGCTTGTGGGTGTGGCTTAAGCTTAGATAGAAGAGGGTGGGGGTACGTATTCGGGATCGTCAGATCGCACCCCGTGCTTTACCCTGGTGTGGGTTTTCCCAATCGACAGGCGCGTCGGCCGCCGATGTTGGCGATTCGCCGTCGCCAACATTGGCGACCGGCGACCGCGGCTGCCGACGACGGCGACGCAGGATGCTATACTTTTCAAGAAATATAGCGGGTACCTAACGGCGGTGAAAGCATGTTGTTGTTTGGGAAAAAATGGTTCCTCAGGTGGGAAATTAATTTTTTGGAGCTAACTGGTTTCACATCTCCTTAAAGGCAGCACCAGCCGAAATCCTCGACTCGGAGCTGAGGTGCAATTCGTAAAATAGAGAGTGAGCACATCACAAATGTGAAAAAACACAAGGAATGATGACCTACCTGCAGAGAAACAAGGATCGCTGCACTGGCTACGCCGGGTTTTGAACGGCACGACGCGCCGGTTAACGCTATCGCAGTGGGTGGTCTGCCGCAGTGGATGAGTGCAATTCGCACCATTCGCAGGGTTTCGTGGCGGGACGCGCGCACACCTTACAGCGGAGCTCTCGTCCGAGCCTTCGACAAATGGGAAAGAGCGCCTTCATTTCTTGCGTTTCTTGCGTTTTTCACGCAGTTTCATCCCTGCCTATGAGTTTGCCATCCCGAAAAACCTCGAAATTCGGGGTAGTCTCCAACGGAATGATTTCCGCGGGTGCTGCCTTTAAGGCACGGAGTGGTCTAGATCCTCGGTAGATTCTTCCCTCTTCACGTTTTTTGACACTCATATGGGACTTGGCTGATTAACTTGAACAGTGGGTCAATGTCGTTTCACGAAGAACTAAAATTCTAACTTTTTTCAATTTTCATTTTTTTCTTCATTTCTTAATTGTTCGAGATTAAATGAATGTGAATCTTCTTTTGGTTTTACATTGCAAATGCTCGCTTTATTAGCTCGGATGCTGGAATGCTATGCAGAAAACCATGTCGCCTCTGAACAGATGTTCTCCAGAAGTGGAAGTTTAAGGAAGTTGAGCAAGAAATAACAGTTGTAGTCGCGGTCCTTCATTTCTTCTCAATTCTAAACTTACGCCTTGGAAACACGTCACCTTCATGCTTCTATTGCCGATGAATTACGGTATTTTTGCGGTATACTTTTCACAGTGGGTGAATGGAACCTTCTTCAAACGTCCTCTCTTTCTGTGAATTTTACGCTCAACATCGAAAATTCTATTGTAAAATGGAAAAAAACCGGCATTTCCTTGGGTCCTTCGTTTCACCCGGTGAAAGTACCAGTCTGGGCGTCCGGCTTACGCCGGACTTCCGGACTTCCACTCCTGCTCGCTTCACTCGCACACTTCACAATGAATGCAAAGAAAATCCTGGAAACTTTTTGCGGGATACTAATATCAATCTCATATAGTTTCAACGCTTTACTGAAAATCCCTCAAATTCGCCAGCAGTGGTCTTCTCTCATCCCCGCAGAATAAGACTCTTTGGTAGGCCTTAGGTGTTACGAACATTTGGATGTAACCGATTCAGTACAAATCGTCACTTGGAATGAATTATGTTGAGCTGGCTGTTGTATTTAATGGTAATTTGATTGATAAGGGTCTACTAATATAATCAAATCCTATGTTCTTGAATGTTTTTGATATCTCCATTAGATTACTGTTTTCAACGAGATAGTGCTCTCAAGGCTTAATTCCGCGGACCTAAGTCATCGGTTCCAATGCTATAATATAGGAAATGGACGAGAAAGAGGGCCTTTGCGTCTTTTCCCGCGCGAAAAAACGTTTAAATGAACTCCTCTATGTGAACTTTCTTTCATGCAATTGTTTTATTAATTCGCATGTTCACAGCTGTGCTCTTGGGAAGTTGCTGCGATCACAAAGTGAAGTTTTCAAAACACAGCGAAGAATGAAAATATAGCGCCAGTCGGTTAAAATGAGCGCGATCTCATGCTACATCGCTCATCGATGTGGCTCTCTATTGGTATTCTTTTTCTACTGCGCTTAGCAACATGCATGAAGGATGTAGAAGAAACTGAGTGGAATCGATCCGGTTACTTGGTAAAAGTAAGTTCAAGACTAATTGTTTTCTATTGAAACGTTCAAGCAAATCATTCTCCAAACAGTTAAGAGCACGTCGAAACGTTTCTGCTACTATTGAAGTTAAGGGGAAACTTTCCAGATTCTCTCCGAGTCCGTCACTAATGAAGGTGTGAGAGCATGTACCGGCACGCTAATCACTCCCTCGCTTGTTTTGACCTCTTCAAAATGCATCGACACCGAGGAGTAAGTCATCTGAGGAAAGTTGTGAACTTGAGGCGGAGATCCGCTCAGAGCGTAGTCATTTGACTCATTAAAGAAAGAATCAGGGGCAACTAGAAGTCTACCGTTCCCTTTACTGATATATTAAGCTACGTTAAAGGAAAAAAAGAGTTGAAAATATGAGCAAAAGTTTGTGAAAGGAATTTGCTACCTTTACTGTGGTTATCGGACAGCTACCGCACAACTTCGTCGCATGCACATTGTTGCAGCGGAGGAACCTACAGAAAGCTGTTGTTTCCGCTTTTTGTGAGAGCACTTGAACTATTTATGGCCTAAGGTCATCAAGAAGCTTTGAAGTAAATGTGGACATTTTGGAGACGTCACCTAGCCACTCTCCTCCTGCGTGGGAATTGCGAGAGGTCGGGACGCTGCTCGTTTAGACTCAAAATCTTAAGATGTTGAACTGACAACCCAAAAGATGGTCTCCAAAAATGTGCTCGCCTCTTGCTCTAGAATAGAACTTAGAGGTGATTTTCAACGCCTACGCATTACCTTCAATATTTTCTGAGTGGGCGACTTTTACTTCTGTTGAGGTGAAAATTAGGAACGAATAAGAGAGTATTGTTCATATTTATAAGAAGAGAATATTATTCATACATATTCTTGGGAACGTTCTATGTGCTCTCCTAAGTTGCTGCTTTTTAAGCCAGAAAGGTATCCACTAGGCTGTTAGCCGCACGCTTTTGCTGTAGTTTGGAGCGTACATACATATTTCGGGCACTGATCATAGTCTTTTTGTACTTCTTCCATTCATTGAGTGATAAGCAAGTAACTCATACGACGTGACTCATACAAAGCTCTTTATAGTTCAAAAAGCAGTTGTGCTAACCACTGTTCTGAACTGAGATTTGCCAGCATATCTATTGTCAGTTGAGACAACATTAGAGCAACGCTTTCCATTGTTCCTAATAACCAAAAAGTACATGTTCTGCAAGAATTTAAGAGATGATTCTTTATTTATTCTATGTTAAGATGATTCCTCTGGGCAATCTTCCAACATCATAACATCTTCTTTAAGGAGCAACGCGATTGTTATCTATGCAAAGGGACCAAACCACAGGAAACGTGCTGTTGGTTCCATCTCAATGTCTGGTGATTTTGCCCTCCTTGAGATCCACCCGATTAAGGATGAGGTTCGTTCTTAATTTTAAATTTCAGCGCTCTCACCCTAACATATTGCCATTTTCATGATTAAAAAGACCCGCAGAAATCTTTGCGTTGGAGATTTCCCCGAATTTCGGGGTTTTTCGGGACGCCAAACTCATAGGCAGGGATGAAACTGTGTGAAAAACGCAAGAAATGAAGGGGCTCTTTCCCACTTGTCGAAGGCGCGGACGAGTGCTCCGTGTAGGGTGTGCGCGCGTCCCGCCACGAAACCCTGTGAATGGTACGAATTGCACACATCCGCTGCGGCACACCACCCACTGCGAAAGCGTTAACCGGCGCGTCGTGTCGTTGAAAACCCGGTGTGGCCGCGATAGCGATCCTTGTTTCTCTGCAGGTAGGTGATCATTCCTTGTGTTCTTTTCACATTTGTGATGTGCTCACTCTCTATTTTACGAATTGCACCTCAGCTCCGAGTCGAGGATTTCGGCTGGTACTGCCTTTAAGAGCCACTAATAAGCGCAGCGGCGGGTCGCTTCGACTTCATAGCGGGCCACCCTACCACCATTAATTTTGACATTTGTTGGCAGGTAGGAAGTACAGAACCGTCCGATCAAGCCCAGTAAGACATCATTCGGGTCATTTCCTCTTGATGTGAAAAACTCTATGATTGCTAAGATTTGATTTCATTTGTTAAGCTTTGTAAAAAAAAAACGGAGAGAAAAAAATCAGAGTATGACTGTTGTGGCAAGGAGACAAAATGGGAATATCAAGACCTAGGTGCAGTAACAAAACCATCCTTGCCTAAATTCTCATAACATCTTGTTACTTTTTACCCACACCATGCTCATCTCTGAAAGTTAGGTTTATGTCCTTGGCAGAATCTACTCAGCTTACAGTGAGCAATGCTTGCTAACACTATCACAACGGTGAAGGAGACCAGTAGGGAAGGATCTGATGTTTGATATGAGGCAAACTTGTCTGCACCTCGAAGTATTCCTTACATTTTTCAAAATTTAGATGTGCCCCAGACCACCAGCGCCGGTCAGACTTAGCCGACTTCCTATTAATATTAAACTAACTGCGGCTCCTTGGCAACGTGTCAATTTGGAAGATCTCTCTGAACAAAAGTGCAGGATCACAGGCTTTGAAACAACATCCGGTAATATTAACTTTTGTATTATTTATCCGTTACCAAAAAGAGGATTCTTTTCATAGTCAGGAGTACTGTAAAACTAAGATGTATATGCATGCTGAAAGAGTTTTTTTATAGTTAATGTAGGTTCAAACCGCATCAGAACGTAGTGAACTGTAGGCGGAAATCACTCAGCCTTTGAGAACTGCAAGAACAACACCAGCCTACATTCTTCTTTTAATCAGTCCTGCTCATCAAGGGATCGAAAACTATATTTGTGGAAATTGTTACTTCTAGGTTGTCCTCGAAGTTTCCAGAACCTCTTGAACCCTCTTGGGTTTAATCCCCAACCTTCGTATGCGATCCGCATCCGAAATGCTAGTAGTACAGCTTATCTCAAATGTTTTTCTGGAATATAAGTTGTAATGTAGCAGGCAGTCAGCTAGGCAACGATTTGATTACATTTTATAATAAACATCCTTACAGCAATGGAATATGATTTCACAATTTATCCCGTAGTGATCCAGAGCTTTATTGCGAATTTTCTCGGATCTATTGAAATAAAATTTTGGCCCCGTGATTTCCTTCATTCTTTTCTGAGAAGTAGATACTGCGAGGACCACTTTTGGCTAGCCATAATGTCAGCATTTGTGGGAAGTATCCAACTATCGATTGAGAATAAGAGGCCTGAGAGTCGTTTTTCCATGCTTCTCTAGAAACACAGTTAGTGTGCAGAAGATTTATTACAATCAAGAGAAGAATTTATCTGCCATACGACCATAAAGCTCAATCTTTCATATAGGAAGGAGTTCCGAGAAGGGACTACAATACTTGAAGTCACTTGACGTTTAAAAGTTCTTTTGGATAGCAAATCCGCTTTATTTCGCTTCCCTTTATATTCTACTTCGATAATTAAATCGAAAGGAAGTGAAGTATAGAAGAAATCATACATAGTGAGGACCAGATTTGTTATCCAAAAGGGCTTTCAACGTCGATATTCATTATCTGACAAGAGACCAGCCTTGATTTCCAACTTTGAGGTCAAAAGTTCATTGCCTAGCAGTGAGTTCATATGGGATGCATGAGGTATTTGGCAAGGAAGTCAAGCACCCTCAAAATTAATTGCTTAATATTGAAATTCAGAGCAGGTTCCAGATTATTTATTTGACAGTTGCAAGGCTCTCTCTGTGTTATATACGTACATATGTAGCTGGACCACTTCATTTTGCTGGAGTTATTGCCGTGAAACGAAGAGAACGTGAAGAATTTTTTCTATGTGTTCTTTAACGATATTACTGCAAGTACGGTATATTATGCATGAATTTCAAACAATGCGCTGTAAGACAAAAGCACGAGTTACATTCATTCCTTGTGTCATCGACTAGTTCCTTGTGCTCTCTTGATTTCATTTAGCCACTTATTTTTCATTTTCCTAATTTTAGACCGATCATTACCGATAGCTAGGGTTTGGGAAAGCTTTGTTAAAAATGCGCGTGAATGTTTGCTGTACTTTCTCTATTTTTGCTATCTGTTTTTTGAGGGGTTCAAAAGTGTGAACAGTATTCTAGTTTCGGCAGTACATACTCAGACATTCGTGGGGGCGATGGGCAGGTAGGACCCCCATCGCTCCGCCTACTTTTTGAGTTGAGGGAGCATATCTGGACGTCCAAGAAGAGCAGAGCGTGCTGCGCATAACCCTGGTCGTCCCCCCATCCACCGGAACCCAATAACGCGCTCGGGGGACAGCTGCGAGGGCACGTGGGGGGAACGTCTTTCAATTGTCGGGGGTAGGTGCCCCACGATTTGGGTCCACCCCCAGGTACAACTGGGGGTGGACCCATTTCCACCTGCATTCCACCCCCACGAATGTCTGAGTACGATTTGAAAAGGCGCACGAAGGTTGACGGGTCTTTTCAAGGAACATTTCGAGATATCATGAATAATGTTATGGAAGTCTTTACGATGCCAACGTAATCGGAAATTTTGTTCACTCGCGTGAAAAACTGAAACAAGCTGAAGCTATTCTTCTAACACCAAACTTCGTATTTTTAATATGAAAAATTGAGAAGCGCTTTATGAATTCGAATTTTTCCTCCAGTTGGAAACTACTCGTCTGTGCATAACACCATGCAAACTCCCGTGCAGGCAGTCAGAGATGGTGACACAGTTGTTGTGGACGTCTCTTCCGGAAGCCCTGTGTGCTGGGTAATTCGTGCTTTTCGCTCTGTCCATTTTTATGTTATCTTCTGGGGTCTAATATAGGACGACATTGGCCTTCCGCTCGAGTGCATGTTGGACAACAAGGGATGGACTCAAGTGGGATTACTTCACTCTGTTATGAGAGCTGTATGTTTTTTTGCGCATATTTTGGGAGAACTCGTTCATTGAACAAATTCAGTAACATTTAGGCCGACGACGAAGTCGAAGACGAACCGTCGGACTGCAATGATATCACGGTATGGTTTTTTGCTTGCTTAAAGACAACGCCCACGAAATAATTTTGTTACCCGGGTTATAGATCTTGGGTTTCTGACCAGGGGAAGCATAGATAAAGTAGTCAGTTGTGTCAGAACTCATGGTAAAGTGGTTTTTAGATGGTACGAATTTGCTGCGTTATAGCAAGGTTGCCGAGTAACGCGGATGGCGTAGATCTAGAAAGTTGTAGCTCTCTCTTTACTATCGACAATTTCTTGGCGCAACTGGATGCTTGACTAATTTTGCAGCTTTTTTAAAAAAAGAAAAGTACAAACGGGAAGGAGGTATAATAGAATATTCACTACAGAGGCATATCTCATGAAAAGAAACAAAACCTAAGGTTAACTGTGAAGAGCTAAGTAATAGAACTTAACTTCATACTTGAAATTTTGAAATTTTTGGGTAAAAGAACGAGTCATGTGGTCTAATAACACAAGGAAGAGCGTGGATGGGAGGAGCAGATCATCGCTATAAATAGTTCTCAAATGATCATGGAGAGAAAACTTTGTGTTTGGAAAACTGGCTAACCACGTCTTTCATCAACTTATCCTGGAAATGCACTTACCTTTGGCGACGCAGCTTGTGTAGAATTGCTGGGCCAATCGTTCAGACTCAAAATTTTTGAAATTTCTGACATAGAAATTGCCTTTGGTGCTGCCTTCAATGTCGTTATAATCCCTTTTTTGAGCAATCCCAGCCGAGAAAATGCTGTCTGATTATTGAAAGATTACTCGCTGATATATTTACCACGTGGAGTAACCTTAGCGGAATTGCATTTAGGTTCCATTGATATTGGATGACCGTTTCTTAATTAACGGAGAGTACTTCAGGCACTCATTTTTGCTGTGTTCCACGATGATACGCTTCCAACGCTACTTGAAGATCATACGGTACAGCTGATAACCTCATCGAAGCAGTGTTTCTCAAGAGCAGTGATAGATGAAGAGATGGAGAATTCCACAGAATAAATCGTTCGCTAGCTTTATCTATTGTTTTTTTCCACGAGAAATCGATTTCTCGAGTATTTGACCGACCACCGGGAATACCTGGTTGCATCCTACATATTTTCTGTCACTGACCCGAGAAAAGAAAGCTTTTGCTATAATAAAATATGGGACCCCCTCCCCTTCCCCAGCTTTCCCACTACTGGCTTTTCCTCTGATCATGGAATTTTCCTCCTAGTACCATTGTGATCAGCACCATAAATAACCTTGGTGCCTTAATTTTGAGCTCACCACAGCAACTCTAGTTTTTTAACTTTGTTTTTCTCTTTCCGCACACTTCGCAGCCACAATACACCTTCAAGTTATGGCAACTTTATTTGCCTCACAATCAAATTTGCGAAATTTCAATAACTTATGAGGCTTCTATGGAGCACATTGATCTCATATATTCTGCCACTCCTACTCCTTCAAGGGGTTCTGAATGCATCCGCGTCGATAGAGCGTCGAGCATGCAACACTGCCTATCACAACTTTTCAGCCGCTCATTGCTGACGACGGTGCACTCAAAATTGGCTGACAAAGACCCATTTAGTCTAGGAATACACTTAGCCCTAGTCAGCGGCCACTTCCTAGGTGGCAATCCAAGAATGCAACGCTCGTCCGACATCAAGATATTCCCCCATTTCCCTACTAAAACAAGGGAATAGATGGTTAAAAAAGGGAGTAACTACTCATATCAGTTTTCTGAGGTCCTGGGCTATCACACTCTGTTCCAGCCTCTGCCTTCCCAGCAACTTCGAAAAAACTCCTCCTGCCGAAGGTCTTGACTCTCTTCCGTTTTCACGTTAATATCTCTTCTGTTTGTGATAATTACGAAGTCTGGTCTGTAGCCACTTCACCCATGACCGATCACAGTACTTAGAACAGGATGGGATCGTTGCGCTCAGAAGAGAATTTTCGACAGCATTCAATTTTCACGGACTCAAGATCTTTAAGAAAATCTTTCCGACTCAAACCTTGCATACGGGGCTATTTGAGGTGCTGAACACGAATATCGTATCCATTTTGCACTTTGACTCGAGGTGACCGAGTTTGTAATGCATCGGACTATTAGGAAGACGACCGAATGTTTGAAAAAGCAGAAGGTCGAATGTTTGGGTTCCGCTGGTGAAATGAGAGTAAAGGAAGTGGAGAAAGAATGACAACGTCTCGTCAGTACCTACCCCAGATGGGAAACTTGATGCAACGGGGTTGCTGTTGGTGAAACAGAGACGAGCACTTTTCGAAGCTTTTTCTTCGGTATTGAGTAAGAATAGAGTGTGATCTGGTTAGGCAGCGTCGGACCTCGGGATCTCCTTTGAGTAGTTCCCGTTATTTTTAACCACCTATTACCTTGTTTTAAAAGGAAAATGTGGGTATATCTCGTTGTCGGACGAGCGTCGCCCTCTTGGATCGCCACCTACGAAACCAACAGAACAGCCGCTGATCAGTACTAAGTTTATTTCTAAAGTAGATGTACAGTGGGTCGTTGCCTACGAGTTTTGAATGCACCACTTTCAGTAAAGAGCGGCTGAAAAATTGAGATAGGCAGTGTTGCATGCCCGACACTATCGACGTGGATGCACTCGGAATCCCTAGAAGGAGCAGGAGTGACGGACTGTGTGAAATAGTGTGGTCCATAGATGGTCCATAGATACCTGATAAGCTATCGAAATTTCGTAAATGTAATTGTGCGGTTAATAAACTTGTCATAACCCGAAGCTGTGCCGTGATTGCGAAGTGTGCGAAAAGAGAGAAACAAGGTTCGAAAAAACCAGAGTTGTTGTGCTGAGCTCAAAAATTGGACTCCAAGGTTATTTTGGGTGCTGATCACAATGGTACAAGAGGGAAAATTCCACGATCAGAGGAGGAGTGGGAAAGATGGGACGTGTCCTTCAATTATGAAACACAGTGTATAACAGCCACTGATCTAGATACTTTCATGTACTGAACGATAGTGTGCTGCATAAGTTCTTGCACACCATATTTAGTAACGCTGTCGCGGTTGAATTTAACATAATGGCGTGACCTCCGTTGCAGCACTGAGCCAGCTCAATAGCAACTCAAACCACCTATCATATCAGAAAAATGTTGTCATTTGATCTTGCAATAACTCAAAGTTTAGAGAGTAGCAAGCACCTCATTGCATGATACGGCTCGGTATGACAATGTTATTTTCGAACGAGAGACACTCCTGGAAAGAAACCGAATTGTTTCCTACTAAAACTTTGTAGCAGACGTAGACGAAGTTGAGGAATTCACAGGATAAATCGTGATCCCACCCCTTTTGTTTTCGAAATTTTCAAAGAATTTCCGAGTAAAAGGCGTTTATTAGCTGATTTTCTCAGTTTTTTTTAAAGGTCCACAACATCAAAGCTACATTGATTTTCGTTTGCACAGCATTTTGAAGGAGAGGACACCTTGCTGTCTTTAATTGAATTTGAACAGAGCCGAGATGAGTCTTCAGTGAGGCTTAGATTCTAGTCCTGTTCCAACTGTGAGTCCTGTGCTGGTATTCATGAACGCGCGCGAGCGGGAAGGGGTGTGGTCTTTACCCGCTGCCGCTGGTTCCCGGCGGGAATCTTCCCAGTCACCCGTATGGGTAAATTTTGTATTCATGAAAAACCAAGAAGCGGGAAGACCGCTAATCGCTAATCTAATTAGGGCGCGCTTCGACATATGAAAGGCGCGAAGTCAGTAATTTTGAATGTTTTGAGGACGAATCCGAGCGGAAACTACTCCTTCTCATATTTTTTCGACATTAAGTGCAATAGAATTGGATTAGTATCATCAGTTCATCATCGAAATACAGCCTAGCCTAGAAATTAGTTTAGATTCCAGTTTTTTTTAAAGTTTAGACACGGTAACGCTCTTGATGCATCATATTTTGCAATATTTCAACGAGTTGTTCTCCAACATGTTTTCGCATCACACTATTCAAACTAATGAAATTTTTTACCAGCACAAACATAATTGAAAATAGAAGAAGGGGAAGTATTGCCTAATTCGCATTTTTGCAAGCTTTATTATGCTCACAGGATCAGTAAAACGACATTTCCTGAATAATCATAATTTTTAGCGTTTTCTTTTGTCGAAGTCTTGAATAACTTGTCGTTCTCTTCTTATCACAGAAAGAAGCGACCAAGCTTCCCCAACACCGAGATGCAAACGGAAAAAAAACTGTCGAAACATACGTATAGGTGGGTATGTAGGTAACTGGATTCAAAGAAGATAATTAGGTATCGTACTGCGATAATGATTTTCAAAATGCTACAATTTCGGCATCATACAAAGATTCAATGTATGCAGAAATCACAACCCCTGAAATCACGTGCAGTTTTCACGATTTTTGAATGGGCTAGTCATTTTGAGAGCTAAATAGACCTTGGGTGTGTCAAAAATTCCGAACTTTTCAAGAATTTGTTGAAGATATAGTTGACGGGAAGAGGTTCCTGCGCACCGATGGCAGGATAAACGGGAACCTTCTCCGGGGCGGAATGAAAATATCGTCAGCAGTGAAGTAGCACACATAAAAAAGAAAATGACTAAAAAAAAGAAATGAGCTCAGAATGGAAATAGTATTCAATTAACAATATGGGACGGAAGACAAACCCTTTGGAATTTTAGGAAGGCAATATCGTGCCGAGATTCATTAATGGAAAGCAGGAATGGTTAAATATGTGACGGATTTCCATCCACGGGTAGAGCTTCCCGAGGCCTAGAGGGTCGGATTAGCGGGAAGGTCCACCCGCCGGGTAGGCTGGGAAGGTACCCGCCGGTTTCATGAATACGAACTTTTCACCCGCAAAACTGGTCCACCCGGCGAGAAGGGCTAAAACCTCCCCAGCGACGTTCATGAATGCCACTATTGAAGTGGTGCGCGGTCGAAATCCCGTGCTGAACGAACTCTCCTATAACTCCAATCTCATCCTAATGGACAGCTGTGTGCAACCATGTTCCAAGAACAGCTCAAGTGCTATACCAGCCATAGGCTTGGAATCGTAACATAAAGCTGAAGAAAAGCTTTGAGAGGATTCACGCAAGAAACACTACCGTACCGCAAGGTGCTCGCTCCTCTCTCAACTCTGAGCTATTACAGAAGTCTCTTCCTCACGTATTCCTGATCTGGTAGATGGTTTAAGTTGCTACAGAGTTGGCTTGGTGTGACCATAGAAGGTCATGTCATTATGCTGAACTCAGCAGCTGTGGCGTTATTGAAAATAGTGTGCCCCTGTAGTGCGTACCATGAAGTGAACTAGATGGCAGTTTTCTTTCCGTAGGTTACATTTCTGGGCCATAAGCATTTTGATGCTTACACTACTTTGTCATTTGTTGCAAAAATGTTCCTAAACGCAGTCGAAACATGAAAAGGTGTAGCGCAACTACGTCCACGGCTGCTTTTTTTCAAGACCGCAGCGTCAGGACGCTATGTCTTTTCGAAATTGTTAGCGAACAGCCGACTATGGATCTCGAAGAAGCGCCGCCACTTTGATGTTTTCATGATCATCTAAGGCGTAACTTCCTCATATTCCAAACGTGTTAGTAAAAATGCACTGGTCGGATCTGTTAACAAACAACTTGTGAAATGATTCTGCAGAATCTCTTTGTGACATCGTACATAATGTGTAATCTGAATCTGACTGGCATGTCCAACCAGTCAAGACAACCACTTACATTGGCTTTTCCATAGTCGTTCATGTGTACGTTCATGAAGCAAAAGCAGTTTATAGTGTACTCCTTACTGGACGTGGACCTTTCTGCAGCTGTATTCTCGTACATGCTCTGTTACATCTGAAACTGTGATTGAGGCGAGAGAAGTGTGCTAAGTTAAGTGAGCCGCTTTCAATTTGTGATTTTTATTTATTTATTTATTTATTTATTTATTTATTTATTTATTTATTTATTTACTTATTTATTTGATTGCCATATTATTTCTTCTTTGAACCTGAGCATTTTATAGTAATCTTGATGCTATTATTATGCCGACCAGGATTGTTAGGTGGAATGATTTATTCTATTGCCCGACGTTTCGACTCAATCGTCGTCTTCGGGGGCCTGAAAGTGGTTCACAACTGTAATTTATGTTCTAGACCGCCAAACGTCTCTTCCAGCACTGCCAGTTCTCAACCTTGTCCCAAGCATGCTACCTCGAAAAGCATCCAGGACAAAAGATGAACCTACTCTGAATTCACCGTTACTGCGGAAGAGTCACTAGTTGTGACTGTCATTACGGACAAGTGAGTAATGCCACATTATCCGCGACTGATGTTATCTACAGTCTACAGCTTGCATAGCGATATAAACAGCAAAAAGTCACTTGTTAACATACACTCATTTTTGTTGTACATTTCTGGATTCTTTACAGTAATCCGGAACGACTTGAACGCTTTTCTACCAGAAATCTCAGCTTCGCATGTCAAGATCGTGCATTTGACATTGAAGTCATTTCCGCAGTGCGCGTTGATCTTGTGTCTACCAAGCGGTGATATTAAACTTCCTCGCCTTTTACGCAACTGAGCCGGCAGTGGAGATCAAATCTAAAATTTTATCCCTTCGAGTAGAGTTCTGGACAAACTGGACAAGCTCTGAGGCAGTGAAGAATCTCAACAAAAAAACTATCTACAATGGTGGTATTTGCGGACACGATTTTCCAGCGAATATCAAGGTTGAGATCACCCAGTTGGATAATTTCGGATGAGGCCGAGAAGGAGAGGTCAGACAGGACGATTATGAGGCCTTCCTCTTGAGAAGCTGGAGAATTTGGAGGTCTGTAGACGAGGATGAATCTCATTCTGTCGGGAGTAGGTGGGTATACATCGAAACAAAGCACACCAGCAAGAAGATTCCGCGTTTTCACCGGGATTCTTTCGAATAGGAGTAAGTGATGAACGAGGACACACACCTCACCACCTCTCTTAGAAGGACGATAGGCTCTAAGAATAAAGGAAGGCAGGTTTGAGGTGATTTTTGAGCCATTAATCTTGTTGCTGAGCCATGATTTGGTGACAAAAAGTATAGAAGGCTTGGTGATGGACAGGAAATGGTGATGAGGTGATATTTTACTGATTGGGCTACGAGCGCTGAGAGGAGCAAAATTTTGGAAAGATGCAGATTTTGGTGAAAAGTTCAGTTTTTGAAAACGGCTGAGGGAACCGATATTAGGAGCTTTAACAATTCCCAATTTATAAACAACATAAATCTCCCTACCACCACATTCCTTTGCACTGAGCTCTCTTGCCTCTGCTCTCAGCGCTCTGTCCTTGTCACGCTCCTCTTGTAGTCATTGATCGCCTTAGGCAGACATCAGAACACTGAGAATACTTTCTAATCTTATAGAATTTTTAAAGCGTCGTAGAAAAAATAACGAGGAGAATATATAATTTTTATAAGTCTAGACAAGTGGAGTAGTGCCAACAATGATCGATTATCGTAAAACAAACAATTTCAAATTATAAAAAGAAACAGCGCAAAAAAACTTATTGAAACAGCATGCATGACAACACAACAACAATGATACAACCGAACGGCAGGTTATTTAGGTTTTCTTTTGAAAAGCTATGTGATAGCTTTGAATAAGCCGTCCTCGTCTGTGTAAAAGAAACATTTGTCCTACATCTAATAATATCCTTCATTTACAGAACATGGAACGAACCTTCACCTCATTCTTATCCGGGTCATCATGATCTTCTTCCTCGTCCTCACTTTGTTCATCAGAACGAATGCAACATTTGTTTTTTTTACTATTACCATGAAACCAACCTCTTTTACTCCTTTTTACAAAATTATCGTCCTCGTTAGATTTTCTTGATCTTTTCTCAAAAACATCTTTTTTGTTTTTCTTCATCGTTCTCGCTCCTTTTTTTGAGTTCCCTTGAATCACCTACACGGGCGAAAGGCCCTAAATTGAATACTGTTGGCTAAAGCAAAAAATCGCTCCCGAAATATACATCACTCACATTTTCCCTCTCTTCTTGAAGCAGAGTGACACCTGATGGCTATGTCCATCATCCTAAAAAAGTTCTGTATCTTGTTAATAAATTTTCCTGTTTCGCGCCTCAATTGGAAAGTACTGGCTTAAAGGCAGCGTCCCACCTCAAAGTCGTTTTTGTGATTTCGAAGTGGAAAGAAGCTCCTGGATATATATATATAATATATATATATATATATATATATTATATATATATATCCGCAAAATTTCCTTAGATTACCCTTTACTCCGTCCCAAAAGAAAACCATCAATTAACACACTTAGCTCGAGAAACTTTTTTCAAATGGAAGGATTCCATCATATACCTATCCCAAATACATAACTTTGTTAATCAACAAAGCGTCGCAGCAAAGCCTACTGAAGCCTTTCAGGCTGGTGCTTATTCCATGTGAAGTGTAGCACCATAAACTGCATTTATAGTAGATCGGATTCCGATCAGATCGGGTGCCAAAAATAAGTACCGATTCACGTCGGAAGATCTTCTCACGTGAATCGACACTTATCTTTTGTTATCTGAGAGGATCGCATTCTGATTCACTTTAACTAAAGCTAGCTAACTAGCGTAAACGACCGTTGCGACCAGAGAAGATTTCGCTGCCTCAGAGTCGCCGGCGACGGCGGCCGCCGATCACTGATATTGGCCACGGCGGCCAACGCGACGCTCCGTCTACAGTCGATGCGCATTGGCCCCACAGTCGCCAGCGACGGCGACGCAGGGTGCTACAGTCCTCGAGGACTATAGCGGCAGTGTTAGGTGTCAGATGTCCTTCACTAAAATCAATGTCACAAAGCTTGCTTCCATCGTTCCCACTACCGCCGCCAACGCCTCCGTAAGACACTACCTCTACCACCGTATGTCGCCATCACAGGTGCCTGAAACAAGAGAAAAAGTGTATCTTAATTGTTGACGAAAAACTCTCAAGAAAACAGAAATGAACACAACAACACGGACAATAACAGTTGCAGCAACAGCCGCAGCAACAACAGCAACACCAAGAACAAGATTCATTACAATAATGATAGCTTTATGAAACAAAAGAAACAATAGATTCAATGAAAACGTAATGGGCTCCGCTGGGTGGTTGCCGCCCCAATGCTAAAACCGCGCGCCGGCAAAGGCGCGGAAATTGAGCCGATTTTTGAATTAGATCCGATTCTTTATATTATTGGTATCAGCGTCACTCGTACTTTCTGAACAAACTATCTCATTCCAGTCAACGTTAGGAAAAAATTCTTTTAATAAGTCCTGTATGTTAGGCTAGGTTTGTGCACTACTGCGATTCCTACTCCTGATATGTGGGATTTTGCCTAGTAAGGGGTCATTGACGACAAATTCACGGTATTTTCATAGCTTTGGCTTGTTTCTGACACAGAAGAGTGAAAAAGAAAATAAACATGATGAAATTAAGTCTACTTCTCATTCAGGAAATCCAAATAATTCGTTGACGATCTAGTACCAGGACAAGCTAGGATAAATTCATAATGCAAGACTGCAATGCGCGAGTAAAGATGTAATGAGTAGCACCAAAATGAAGGAAAAGAATCTTCACTAAAGTAATCGAACCCATAGCGAATGCTGTAGAGGGATTCATGAGGAAGGCCTAACCGTAGATCAACTAATGCAGGCAGGCAGAAATGAGCATGTTTTGGAATCTAAACAAGCAAACTGATCGAAAGCCAGGAGGCGCTTATAGGACAGTAAAAAGCCAGTACGAGAATGAATGAGCTAAAAACTTCTTTCCCACAAAAACTCATCTTGAACCATATGAAACCTCTATATTTCGCGATATCATGGCAGCTAATATTCCAAGGAACAGGAAGCCAATGTCTCCCTGACCGACATTATTAAAATCGCGCGCGCATTGCGGGAACCCGGTTCGCCCAGATCCCTTTTGGTGTGGGGAAAGTGGCTGTTTTCACTAATATAGTACTATTCTACACTTATGTTCTTCTAATACTCACTGGCATTCAATTGCTGGCCGCTTTACGGCAGTTCTGTCCCCAAAAATATCACAGTCACTATTTTCGACAAAAGGGGTTGTTTGATGGCGTTATCGCGGAACTCGTACTCATTCATAAACATGTATTTGTGAGGTTGCGAGAGCTGTATGGTAGAAACAACACCTTAGAAATTGGAATAGTCTGGCTTGATTATCACTAGCTCCAACTTTATTTAGCAAAACACTGTCTATTCTTTACAAAATTAACATTGTTTCCCGCTTCGTATCAGCAACCTTACCGTAGTTGTACGAAATGGCCCAGGGTACAAAATGAACGTGATTCTCGTGACCGGCTTATCGAATACCTCTCACAATTACAGGGGAAACTTGTCCAATTTTTTTTTGATTTTGATTGTTCAGGAACCAATCCAGTTAAATAGCGCATAATAGTTAAATATAGTGAGTGGTAAAAGGGTATAAGGGCAGAACAGTGGAATAATAGTGAAAAGAAGCCATTGTCTCCACGTCAAGAATCATCCGGTCAGCGGGATTCCAGCAATGCGCGCGCGTTCGGTGGATTTTAATAATGTCAGTCAGGGGGACAGTGGCTTCTCAAAGAACAGGTACATTGCAGCTAAAAGCCATAACAATACAAAGAGGTAGGAAAAGAAATGAATGGGGTTCAAAACTTCCGTTTCGCGGTTCGCGGAACTTGGTACGGTATCCAATGTTGCACGCTGTACAATCGTCACAGGACCAGAAAACACCCCATACCCAGAAAAACCTTTAATAACGAATCCAGTTTTTAAAGTGTCGTAGGAAAAATAACGAGAAGAAAGTGCAATTTTTAGAAGCCTAGACTTACCGACTAAGGGTTTTCCTATCCTGGAAACTTCCACGGGCCGGGTTTCGTTACCGAGAGCGTTTGAGATGCCTTCTAACTTCTCCTTCAAATTATATCGGATTCCAGCTGTAGCTAGCCTGACCACTCGTAGAGAGTAGTCGTCGTCCCTTCCCATTGTTCCGTAAGTCACTTCTGAAATATTGAGTAGTCGTTAAAACATTAGCATTGAATTTTCAACATCGAGGTGACCTCCAAACTTCTAACTCTTTGCAATTGTTAAATGTAACTGTGAGTACGTTGTAGTCCTGCGGCTTGCCGTCCTCCTCTCCTCACTCATCTCATCACAGTGTCCAGCCAATCACTTTTGATCGAGGAAACCCTCATCGCGCATAGGGCAGTACATGCTTGGACAATCCCTAGCAGCCTTTATATTTATTACACAAGCGAGCTCGTGTCAAGGGAAGAACACAATCACTGCCTTGGACAAAACAATGTAAAACGTATAAACATGCTTTTAGATTACAAATCAAACGGTTAGAACAACAAACAGCTCAGACATTCGCGGGAACGGAGCGGCAACCGAACCAAACTACGCTTTCAACCACAGCCTAAACTGACGAATTGCTGCGCTTGCAGCAATTCCTGTGTTCGGGTTGCACTGGAGCTATTGAGTGGCGCGCAATGCAGCTATACTTACCTTTAGTGCGCTGGAGTGAATGGGTACCGCTGATTGGTCAGCGGCGTTGTGAGGCGTGGCGTGGGCGAAGCCCTACTTTCGCCCTGTATTGACGCGTCCTCAAGGTACGAGTAGTAGAAGAGCTCACTGCACTGAGAGAACGGCAAAGAGACACCGCTATCGATCAATGAGATTGACCGGCTATTGCGTCACCATTCGTATAGTCTGTTCTAAACGTGACGACAGTTGAGGATCCATGCGGATAACGAGAAGCTGTTGTCTCCCTGACTGACATTATTAAAATGCACCGTATGCGCGTGCGTTGAGGGAAACCGGCAGTCCTGTATTCCTCCTAGCTCGGAGACAGTGGCTTTTTCCACTAGTTTTCTATTATACATTGTAAAACAATATTTTAGTACAGTTCATTAGTACTCTACCATTGTAGTATGTCATTACTGGTGATTTGTTTTAAATCGTTTTGTTTCCATATGTTTCCACTCGTGCGATTCATTTGTGTCTACCAGTCTAGTTGCTTTCCTTATTCTGTTTTTTTTTGTTTCGACACCTTTGCAACTATTTTAAACACGCTGTTCTCTCTCGTACGCTTCTGCCCTTCTTTCGCTCAGTGTCAGTCAATGTTGGTTATGTGATTACCTCTGAACAACGGCGTTGATGCTGCTTGAACTTGGTGCTGCTACAAGCACAATGAATGTGTGGAACATGTCATAACTTAGAATAATGTGGATACGATTTGACTGAAGCAGAATAATGTGGATACGATTTGACTGAAGCCTCCGCAGTGATTCTCACTTGGCTTGTAGGGTACAAGCTATCATTTTTGGCGAATTTTCGACATGAATCTAGTTAAGGTCAGTAGTGAAGCTACAGCAATGAAAAAAAAGATCCAAAATGGATCCATGTTCGTCATGCATAGGAGCTTCTCTATATGCACTCATCACCTTTCCAATATCACGACCTGCAAAGCACGTCAACGTCATTCAGCAATGTTTGCACACCCAACATTAACAAACTCGGTAGTTTAGTGCAAGAAGAGCAAAGTGTTTGAATTAGTTGCAGAGAAGAAAAAAATTCCTCGGCAAAACATAAACTAGCCATCTGAATGATATTAAACGAAATTAGAACTATTCGGAATGTATACAACCCCAAACAATGTAACAGCATACCAGAGTAGTAGAATGCTAACGGGAAGTAAGGTTGCAAATAGAGTTCACGAGTTTACTGATGAAGCGATAGGGTGTTACTGATGAAGCGATAGGGTGGGGACGGGAGCGGGGGGGGGG
>JARK01001412.1:662793-676953 GCA_000688135.1 Ancylostoma ceylanicum
CATCGATGGATGTTGCTGGTGCAGTTGCCCAGATCCGGGGTACATCCTGGATCTGATCCACACCTGTTGAAATTTCAAGTGCAAAAATGAAAGGTTCATATGACGAGGCAATAATCAGGGCTTCCATGAAGACGCATTTGGTGAGGTTCGGCAACCCATTTGGCAAGGTTTGTATGACGACCCAATTGGCAAGGTTTGCATGACGACCCAATTGGCAAGGTTTGCATGACGAACCATTTGGCAAGGTTTGTATGGCGACCAATTTGGCAAGGTTTGTGTGGCAACCAATTTGGCAAGGTTCGTATGACGACCCATTTGGCGGAACATCTTGTTTGGCAAGACATTTGGCGGAGTTCGTTTGCCTGGCTAGTTGGCAAACCCGTTTCCTAGGTTGCCAAACAAACCTCGCCAAATAGGTCGCCATTTGACTTCAGAGTACTTTACCACCCACGCCTCAGCTCCGAGTCGAGGATTTCGGCTGTGTTGTCAAAAACTGTTGCTGCCTTTAATGAGTGAGCGACCGTGATTGGTTAAAAGACCGTGCTACGAGTAGCCGTATTATCCCCCGCACTAGGCGAATCACAATAGGACGCGCGCCAGGACCTGTTGGCGCGCATATTTCGCCGTTCGGACGCATTTTTGAGAATCGCATCCAATTGGGGTGCTTCTCTCAGGAGTGCCATTAACTTGATCCTTTTTGGCCAGAGGCTCTCGGATCATTATATTAACCGTTCTGGTCGTCCTATGCATATTTAGCTTCCGTGTTTTCGCTACGCTTCATTTCAGCGACGTTTTCTTTCGTGAATTCTCATTCGAATCCGAGTTTTTTTTCTGTTTCAGGACCCTGTGGCAGGGTTTCTTCATCGGCACTCCACCATCGCTCGAGGATCTACTCCGGAGTTGGCGCAGTTATTTATATATACATACACCTAAAATTAAACACAATTAAGATCTTTTGACTTCTCTTCTACACTCCTATAACGAGCCTCGGCACTGCGCCAACGAGATCGGACATGTTACAGACGAGTTCGGATGGATGGGGTCCCACGAGATCGGAACTAATCGATCCATCGTCAAGTACGTGAAAGTAAGTTGAGCTACTCCACTTTTTGTTTTTGTATACACTGACTTGTTCCAATTTTCATTCATGCTGACGATTGTAGCTTGTTCGGCCCATTCGAATGTTGAACTAACTGCTCTGACTGTTTTCCAAGACTCACTCAGACAATGGTACGGGCTGACCGCGGTACCAAAATGTGGTTTGCGGGCTGACCGCGGTACCAAAATGTGACTTGCGGGCTCACCGCGCACCGAAATTTGGCTGACCGCGTACCTTAATCAAAGTTTGGCCGACCGCGGTACTGTCCGCGGTCAGCCAAACTTCTGGCCTATTGTAGTGAAAAGGCGCAAGTCATTCCCGTGAAATGTACGTTGCGACTAAGGATGTAGGAACGGTGGCACTGTTCCTATACAAATAGAAAGAAGTAGGAGACTCCTCTAGTCGAGAAAGGTGATGTGACGGGAGGCACTAATCTCACCACCATATTTTAGCGATTGAGTGGAGATCACTCCCCAGTTCAGGAGGAGTGGATGACACTCGTGGTTCATTTTTGGAACGGAGCTCCCGCTTAGAGAGCGTTCACATTGGTTTCAAGTACATAGTTCGTAGGCGGTTATTTTAGAATGAACATCCTACTATCTAGGAACGTAGCTCAAAGAGTACGGATTGAATTATGGCAATGTCGGACACGATAATCCTCGACCCTCCTTTTATTATACATTTTACTCCTTTTATTTAGAAAAAGAAGGATGGGATAAGGTCTGATGTTCATTTTGATAGGTAAAATGTCATTCATTAGCTTCAGAAAGCACTACTGTCGCTGTAAGCCCCACGGCGCCATTTTAGCAGCGGGCTGACCGCGGAGCTATTGCGGGCTGACCGCGCACCGATATTTGGCGGACCGCGCTCAATTATTTGGCGGACCGCGGAGTTGGCTACGGTCAGCCAAATTTCGGTACCGCGGTCAGCCCGTTCCATTGTCTGAGCAGCAGCACGTGTTGCGTGTATGTGGAAAGAAACACATGTATAGTTTATCACTGTGCAAATGTTGCTCACGAAACACGTGCAACACTTGTTGCCGTGCTTGAAATCCAACATCATCCGTTGTTTTGCGAGTCAGTCCTCGTTATCACACATTTGTTTAATTCATTTCGTTACTGTGAGATATTTTTGGAAGGTTTGGATAGTATTCAAGTATTAATCACTGGCAGAGATCAAAATGGAAGTGCACCTCTTCATCTTGCTGTTCTGTTCATTGCAATAGAGTCTCTCCAGCTTTCAGAGATTCATTCGGGAATGGACGAAGCAATGAACGAAGGAGGTTCCTTCATGCCGATACCACAACCTTTACCACCACTGTTTTATTTTTGTTCTTTTCTCATTTTGATGTTTGTATTTATTTAATTCAATCTTGGAGCCTTAGTCATTTACCAAGGCGAAAATGCTGTGGTTGGAACTCCGCAAACTCGCTCAAATTTTGCACAGCATTAATTTGTGTGTAGAAATTGATGTTTGCATATAATTTATATTTTTTTACTCCGTGGCACGGCCCTGAAACCTATCAAATGTACGAAACAGTGCAAACATTCACTATCGGTGTGGTGAGCCAAACCCATCAGTGGAAAAGGAATGGCAACCAGAATCCTGGCGGTTCGTCGTCTGGAGGAAGAGTTGAGGAGCTTCACACTGGCGGACGTGCACGAGAAGCTGAGGATGGGCGAGAGGGACTACGAGGAATGGCTCCGACCGATCGCCTTGGCTCAATCTGCTGTCCCTCTTGCCAGTGCCAGATGCGGGTGCAGAAAGCGAATGACATCTGGGAGCAATACCTCCGTGATATTTCTTGCGAATATTTCCGAAGAACAGACTGGTCCTCGGAGGGTTCAGGCACGTCGCTGAGTTCAACGAGACGTGCTTCACTAAACGGAAGTACAACTGCGGCCGCTGAATTCGTCATCACCAATGGATCTTTGGTGGGTACAAGAGGGGCAGTGGTAGGTCGTTTCCCATTCTTGTACAAAGTAGGAACGCAGATACTCTTCTACGGCTGATCACGAGGTACATTCGCCAATCAACGACATTCGTGAGCAACTGTTGGCGAGCCTACAACAGGATCGCAGCTCTGCCACAAAGATTCAGACATCTGACCATCAAGCACCAGGTCAGTTTCGTAGACCCGAGGACTGGTGCCCACACTAAGAACATCGAGTGTCACTGGCAAAAAAAAATTAAGAACCTCGCCAAGCGCAAATATGGCATCAACAACAGGCGCTATAGGATTACATCAGCGAGTTCCTGTGGAAGCAGAGGTTCGGAGACGGAGGAGACGAGGCTCTCTTCAACTTTTGGAGTCAGGTTGCGGAATTTTACGCAGTCCTTCGAGGAATTCTCCTATCCATTTGAACCCAACGGCTCTCTTTAGGGCCACCTCGGAAGAGCACCCTCGAATAAAAGGATAAAGTGGTCGGCGTTGATCAATCCCGTCACGAGGGATGCGCCACGCATTCGACTTTATCTGAGCATCGTAGAGGCGTTGAATGCGTATGTGCCCTGTACAATGACTTGCGGGGTAATCCGATGAACCAAGTCAGTGCTTCATCCTCCCAGACTCCTCTGGTACCAATTCACCGACCCCGGAGGGATGGATGGCTTGGTTGGCCACGGGAGCGGGATCGAACCATCGACCGTGTGCGTGCGCAGCGAGCCTCACCCTCGAATACTTGTTCTTAATATGAATTTGCGATAAAGTCTGAAGTTTTTTTTTTCTCTCTCGAAAGTGGAGGATGGAGCGGATAATGCGTTCACACACATAGATCAGCCCCTGTTCAGCACTTAAAGGCAGCACCTGCGAAAATTTTCGACTTACAAGACACTTCATGCCGCCATGAATTTGATGAGGTAGGTCTTACAAAGTTGCAATGAACTTCACGATACACCAGTTGGGATACTGTAACCTGTCACTATAAAAACCGGCTAATTCAGGTTGTATTGGATGGAGCAAACTAAACGAGACATTTCCATAGCAACTACAGTAGCTGCCATAAAGATATGATCAGAGCCATGTTGAGCAGGGAATCTTTTGCCATAACTCGCTTGTGGGTTGAGCTATCTGACCCAAATTTTACTATGCACTGAAATTCCATTGACGCTTTCCAATGGCAGCTTAACATTGGCACAACTTAAATTAACATGGATTATTGAGCTCAAACACTAACTTTCTCCGATTTCATAGATTTTTTATAGCATCCCAGCTACTGATTACTAGGAGAAAGGAAGAGTTGATGCCGAATGGGCACATAATTGTCTATTAATTCCACCACAATGCTGTGTGACTGCGCTTCCTTTGCAGCTCAAACGGGAGGACGAAATTAAATAATCAAAATGACCAAAAATCGCTTTAATTATATCTTAAGCATATGAACAGCAATAAAGTTCTCATTTGGAAACCAGAATGGTTGGTAGTAATGGATGTCATAGAAATATACCGCATCGGGACCGATGTTTTCTCTTTCGAATTACAAAAAATTCCATTTTCATACTTTTGCACGACTTTTTGGCAAGCCCACTTTTTTCTGTGAAGAGAAGAACCATGGAACGTAACTTATATTGCAAATTGCACGCTTACGATACGATTTAGAAAAATTTCCTCCGAAGCTGAGATGCCACGATACAGTCGAAAAACCATAATGTTAATAGAACAGTAAATTTATACTTGAAACGTGGTAGTTCTGCTTGGAAGCGGTTTACGTCAACGCCGAGCAGCCCAAAGAAAGAACACTTTGACCCTCACCACATCCTCAAATTTGGTCTAAATAGCTCAAACCATAGTTGAGTTATAGTTCGAGATCCTATCTGCAATAGTGCCTCTGATCATATCTTCATGGCCGCTACTGTAAATCTAGGCGAAATGTGAAAATTTGTGCGTGGAGCAACGAAGTACACGCACGCGTTCTAGCGAAGAGCACTTCTCATCTCACTTCGAGTAGCCCTATTTCGATAAATCCAACGCTGCATGAATTGTAGTATACACGGCAATATTCTAGTAATCCTGGAGGATCTTTACCACTCATGAGATCATTGGCGTACCTTCCTCGACGAAATAGAAAAATTCCAAAACTTATTTTCCATGATGTGCACACATAGCTTCATTACAACCAGATGGAATATTTCGGAATTATGAGGGAGCACTGAGTTGCATTGGAACCGAACACTTCTAGATAAACTCAAAGAAGCGTCAGCAGTATCTTTCTCTTCTGAGCAGAGCTGCTAGAGGGAACCAAGGTGGCAGGAACAGGAAGACCACTGCTGAATTAAGCTCACGTAGTCCAAGCGAATGTGTACCAATGGTCAGCGCATGCACATTTTCTAGTGTAGACGGGTCGACTCTGCTATATGGAAGCGAATCGAGGCCAGATCTAAATGATAGACGTCATTTTGTGAGACAATGCGGACTGTGTCAAATTACAGTTTTCGACCTCTGTGAGAAAAAAATTTTCTTAAAAAAACATGAAGTTGATGGAATGAGGAGTTTTCAACTTACTTCTAACCCCATGAGCATCTACAACACCCATAAAAATTTGAACCTCCAGACTTTGCTTCGAACGAAGTTACAGACCAAAAACCAAAAGTTGCAATCTTTTTGCTTGCTACTTTAAGTACTATATAAGCGATCTAATATGTATAACAAGAAAACAAATAGCTGCCCACCGAATCAACTGGCGGCAAAGTTCCGCTGGCACAACAACAGCTCTATCGAACGACCACACGCTGATCCTACTGATCATCTACTTGTACCTTAGAGACGGTTCTGTTTCCCGCTCGACTATCTCGTTGAATTGCTGGGACAACGATTAGGTTCTAAGAGGAGGACCGAAATTTCAAATACAAAAACTTCCGTGGATGCTGCCTTTAATTATCTCACGACTGCTCACTGAAGTGGACATAGTACCTTACACCTACAGAACAAAAGAACATTCTTCACTCCACAATTTAGTAAACATATCTATATCCAAACCGAAACACTTTTTTCTGAAAAAAAAAACGTCATTTTCATTCTATCAGCATAACAGTTTTATTGACAGAGTTGGCATGCGAGTCAGTAAATAGCTGATGTTGCCTTCGAAGCTCCAAGGTGATTTTGACGATCTCATTGAGGATTGCGCTAAGAAACACCATCTCCACTAGGCGATAGAAAACAAAATAAAAAACGCCTACATATCTACATATAACGGAAGTAAAAACTATCGATGTGCACATTCCAATACATGGAGACGGTGACGCTGTAGTTGAATCCGTTCTCCGTTTTTGTTTGTCTCGGGAGATTCTTTCCCAAAAGCAACGAGCCCACGCTCTCTCAAAGCACATGAGCGGCTGACTTTCTTCCCAAATTTCTCAGTGCAAAAGGAAATTTCGAATGAGAAAGATCTTTGGAAATCAGGTCATCTACACTAGCCGAGGGTTTTGGAAATAACATCTATTCGATTGGTCATTTACTCGAACATTCGAATATTCAAGGAGCGTGATATATGAATGTTCGAATTCGAATAGTTTCGAAAATTCCAGTTCGAATATCACTCATTCGTTTGAATTGCTTCGAGAGGCCCGAATATTCGGTATTCGAGTATTCGAGGGAAGTCTTCGAATGTGTTAAATATACTTCGAGTTGCGGTTGCTTTGGCATAGTGTGAGGAGTAACAAATGTCAAGGGGAGCGCGATTACAAGCCCGACAAACGGCACCCCGATTCCTTAGATTTTTCGTGTGTTTCGCGTATTTCACCATTAGAATCGAGTTCTAGTTGTCTGAGGACCTCTGAAATTCTTGAAACGTCGTACACGAAAATTTGAACAGATTTCAATAGGTGCCGCTTCTGATAGGTAACGCTTTCAAGGTTGGGAGGCGGGGGGTCACAGTTATGCCTGTTGGGTAAGTCTTCCGAGCGTAGCCATTTTTTGGAATCCAATGTATCGCCAACAGTGGGAGAATAATTGTCTCTTACTGTCCAACAGCGACACATTTATATTATCGTTTCCTGGATTCGTGGTGATTCATTTTAGAAATTGAACATTACTTGGTGTGTCTGCATTTTTTGCGCTACATTTGCGTTGTTTATAGACTTTGATGGTAGTTAAATTCCAGACATTTATTATGAGAATTTATAATCCATACAATCTTCTTTTTAATTATTACTATAACTTAACAGCTGGCACAATCAACGTGCCACTGGTACATCACTGTTTTCCATGTCAACTTTTTTTCTTAGNTTATGAGCTACTCACTAATCGATTTTGATGGCTCTAGTTCGCTCTGCATTTCATTAGATAGAGCCAGCCCCCTTCAGGAATTCGCTAGACCGAAACTGTTGTGTGCTTGTTGGATCAGGCGTTTTCCTTTCTTCCTTTCTTTATTAAATTTTTGAGCCATTATTTAATTTCCTAACAACTGTGCATGTAACCTTAGAGGGATTTTAAACAACAAAAAACTGATTATATTTGCTTTCTGTTCCATATAATTTGTTCTTCGAACGTTTGAAATTTTCATATCTTAGCGTTCTAAAATCGTTTCCAAAGAATTTTTCGTTTTCTTATCTTCAAAAAAATAGTAGTAGAGACCATCCAGCAAGGTTACTTAACTGGTTAGAACGATATTCAGGAAAACCCAAAGCGAATTGTTCTACACAACTCGACGAAATTCTGCTCCACGGTGCTTATATGAGCACTAGATAGAAGATTGGATTTCCATTATCACGGAAAAGTTTGATGAAAGAATCGTGAGCGATGAAGTTCTCTTCTTGCCACCTCCATTTTGAATCCTCCCTCCACACGTGATGAGCGACTGATCCCGTTGGCTTGGAATTGAGCTCCAAATTTTTTCTGTACCAGAAAAATGTTGGATGGTCAGTCACCTGACTTACTCGTGTTGGCCCTTAACCTGCATTTTTTCATCACAGTGTGAACAGTTGGTTTCTTTTTACAGGGGGCTTCATTACCGGACGTTAGCATTCCATGCCTTCATTCCGTGTCGAAAGAAAAGTCTAGGAGTGCTGTGTGGAGAAGAAAAAATTATGTGCAACGTTTGCTTTCAAACAATCGTAACCATTTTTACAACGTTCTTAGACCAGTTTTTTGGAAATGATTCTAATTGAATAATGTAAACCATATTGACGAAGCATGTGAATAGATGAGCCTAAGTTCTCATTGAACATCATCCTTATGCCTGTACCACATGACAATATGTAGCTCAGTAACAAGCTTACTTTGAACGGAAGCCCTAGCCACCACTCAGTCCAACGTGTATTGAAACCCTGGTTCACGAAATTTCATTCACAAGCGCTGGAGAAAAGGCTGTAACCGATGATGGTTGGCCTTCAGCTGGATCTCATCATATTTACGCACACACCTTTCGTAAAAATGGAGAGTTTGTCATCAGTTACTGCCAACGTTTGCTCATTTTTTTTCTCCGCTAGGAACCCATGCATTATTCCGCTCTTTTCTCTATCGAATAGAGAAAGACTTAGATTAACCTACAGTTGGACCGTTTCCAGGTGACTCCGGATCAGCGTTGGCTCTGAAGCAGATTTTTGAAGAAAGCGGGTTGTTGTGGCAATTTGTCTTATAAAATCTACCCAAATATTGGAACAAGTTTTTACTGCTCAGACGCATCTTAAAGCGCAAGAAGTTCTCTATCCGAGAGATTGCAGGGTTTTTCAAGAAATATGGGGGCAAAAAACAACGGCTACTCCATATTCCTAGTGATGGACAAATTTCACCAAATTTTCTTCTGCAGATTCCTCCCACTGGGAGACAGCGCAGCAGCCAGATGTTGTTGTGGTCTTAAATCTTGTATAAAAATGCTACAAAACGGCAGCGCAATCCCATCGATAGGCTCGGATATGTTTGACAAGTTTACTTAGTTTACAAGTTCGACAACATTACTTTTCTTTCAAAGATCTATCCCTTGCATAACGTTATTTATTTAATCAGACGGATGTGTTTGCTTCAGTTCCAGAATACTCTCAGGTGAAGCTAGGACGTATTTGAGTTATTCACAGAAGATGGATAAGGATTTTTTGAACTATTATATATTCAACTCGTTGGTATTTGCTCATCCATTTCTCTTTCAGTCTCGCTTTTCAAGCATCTTCATGCAATGGAAATCATGAATACTCTTGAAATTATGGCAAATTCTCCGAAAATTCACTGATCAATGCATTAGTCCCACATTTCCTTAACCTTTTTATTGCCTGTGGTATTAGATATTTTCTTGTCTCGTATATTGGTTCCTTAACAAGTTTGACAACATTACTTTTCTTTGAAAGATCTATCTCTAGCATAACTTTGGCCCGCAGCCCCCGATTTACCTTCTTGGCTCCTACATCCTTCTCCTCTTTGTGCTAATAATTCTTCCATGATTTGAGTATATCATAACCTAACATTGATGTTGTCATACTTGCATCCGTCTGTCCGAATACATTGAATGATTTTGTGGAGCACCCCGAGTGCATATAAATAAAATAAAATAAAATATGCACCAACTATGCCATCGATACATGAGGTTTGATTTTCTCATCCATAAAGCCTTTGGAACAGCTTCGTTCTGTGTTCTTTCGTTCTGATAGTGAGAAGATTTTGCATTTACGTCTCGTAGTAGTCGTGAAGAACATCAGACGATTCATTTCTCTTAAAACCGTTGTCAAAAATGTTTTCGTAGGTGGATCAGTGCATTTGGAGGTACTGAAAATCCGCACTGAAAGTTTCCATTATATTTTTGCGTAATGTCACAAAGTTCCACGCCTTATTTCTAATAAAAAAAATAGATCAAACCCATCTCTTTCAGGAGGGACCTAGCACGGCGCAAAACATGCCACTACATAATAATTATAATTTACGCGTCTGCATCTTTTTGAAGAAGAATTCCCGCTTGCTAGTGCGTTTCGTAGTGGCACGCGTCCGCAACACGAACTGTAAATGTCACATGAGTCGATCGTTTTGGAAGCTGAGCAGCTTCACACATCCGATGTGCATGCAGTTGGGTACTAATTCCGCCGCTTATCAAGCACTATCAGTGAACTTGCAGAAGAGTCTGACTCGCAATGCTCATGAAGGAAATTAGAGAAACAGAGCAGCTGTTTCCTATAGAACGGCGTCGAAATATCTGAAACATCTTCATTTTAGGGGTGCGTCTGTACTTATAATATGTATACACTGTATACATACTTTTTGGGGAACTATTAATCTTGAAAGCGTAGGTGATATCTCTGAGTAGGTTCAGATATCCAGCCGGGAAGGGGAATTTTTTCAATTCCACGGTTGGGATAGATACTGATGCCGGGATAGATAATGATGCCTTAAATTTGTTTCTGAATTTACGTTATTAAAAACTGAATCAAAACTGTATACAGAGTGAGCCCGACTTCCTAAGCTTCTGCTTAGATAGAAAAAGCAAGCGAAAAAGTTGATAACTAATGATGAAGCGGAATCTCAGAAACGCAGCCGCTCGGAGGAACTCTCCAGTTGCATCTGGGAAACAGCAAAAATATTACGATTAATCCACTATATTCATTTGTTTATTTACTTCAGTGACCTCGATGTAGTTGAGAAGGAGAAGGAGTTAAAGGCAGCACCCACGAAAATCCTCACTTCCGAGGTGAGTCGTTCTTCGTATGGTCGGCTGCCAGACAATCACAATGGTAATTTGAACGCAGAAAAAAGCGGCCTATATGTGGAGATACTGCCGTGGGCACAGAGCCAAGCATTTCGGTGTCCGCCACGCCAGTTAACGCTATTGATTTGGCATGCTGCGAGTGGTCTAGCCCAATGTATCATGTTGTATGTGGAATATTGTGCAGTGTAGAGTATGGAATGCGCACCATCCACAAGAATTCATAAAGGTACGCGCGTATACCCTCAATGGAAAACTCGTCCGCGCTGTGGACGCGTGGGAAACAGCGCCTTCATTTCCCGTCTTCCGGCGTGTTTCACGCTGTTTCATCACTGCCGATGAGTTCATCGTCCCTGGAAACCTTGAAATCCAGCGAAATCTCCAACACAAAAGTTTCCGTGGGTGCTACCTTCAGGAAGGTCTTGACCCTATGTCTTATGTATAGCCCTTATCAGAAAGATAGACGGATTGCGCGTGCGGTTTCAATGCGTTGCGGCGGCAGAATCGCTGCAGGACCCACTCTACCCTCTCAGTTCCTGCATATTCTCTCCACTTTTCTTGTTCAGGCCCTGCCACGATTTTGCAGAGTCACGGAATGCGTCTAACTTTTCGAGAAGAACTGTACCGATGGCTTAAACGAGGACTACACAGAAAGATCGCCTTGGAACATGAGCGATAGAACTTAATCAAAACGAAGACCCAAGGAAAGGTTTTAACTGGGTAAATATACCTGTATAACAGCTACAACTAGTAAACAGCTCCAGCTTCACTCAATCTCGCCCGAGTGTACACCCAAAACTGTATGAACTAGGTAAATCTATGTGGATTGACAGTAGCAATACGCGTGGTATAAACGCCTGTCATGCTGTCACCAGTATGAACCCTCCGAAGATCCTGCATAGTTGCCATGCTCTCGACTTCTTTTAGGACTCACTGAATTGGGCACAATTTTAGCTGTGATTTGCAGGGTTATCATTAGCCATCGGATGTATATCAGATTCAGGCTGTACTATCTCCGGAAGCATGTGAAAAGCTTCGGATTTGATTGGTTTATTGATTGCGACTTATTTGCAACGCTACGAATAGAGACTTCAGACAAATCATGAATTCTGGTTGAGCAGTTACCATTATGATGAGATGAGTTAAAGGCAGCACCCACGGAAATTTTCGACTCTAAGATCTCAGCATATTTGGGATATATCGAGGATGGTCAACACTTCCTTAAAGACAGAATTTTCCATTCGCACCAAAAATCCTGTGTTTGGAAATCCATAATCATCTTGCTTCTGTCAGAGGTGGTCGAGTTGCGCGAGCCATGGGATGCCGACCGATAGCGAAAGATCGATAAGGCCGTCTTTTTTAGCAGGCGAATTTTGTCAAAATCAGTTATTTTTTATAAACTGCGGCCTCTCCCGCACTGTTGCAAAGGAAATAATAAGTGGGAAATTAACACCGGTCAACAAAGAGGTCACTCAAAAACCAAAACATTTCCTAACAGCAAAGAAATGACAGAAAATTGAAATTTTGTCAAAAAAAGCCATCTCCAATACCAGTATTCAGCTATAATGACCGTAGAGCTCTAATGATAAAGGGTTGCAATCATGGAAAACAAAATTGAAAAATTTGGGAAGACCGGAGTATTTCCCGAGGCATAAAAAGGAAATTAACCGAAGAAGAGGATGGATTGGCGAATAGAACAGCTGCAAATCGATGTTTCTCGCGCCCCAAAAAGATTTCGGTGCTCTAACGCAACCGAATGCAACCGAGAAAACACGTACAATCAGCTGATAAACAAGTCCGTCTCATCCTAGGCGATTCCATTGAAAGTATGTAAAAAGACACTTTCAACGCAGCTTGTGCCGCGAAAGTATCCCCCAAGTCCTGGGTTTTCCAAAACGTCCGGAATGTCCTCAACGAAATTTTCCGTGGGTGCTGCCTTTAAATAATCGGTTTGATCTGTGCCACACATATCTTGGACATGACAACTCGTTCGAAAGAAGCGCTGGAACACTTGATGGGGGTCCTCCTGCTTTTGCCGTTGTTCTGTTGGTTGAAGAACAATTGTCATATTCCCGCTACTACTGATACTACTGCTCCATTAATCTTGATTGGTTTCATGAAAATGTTAAGGCGAACATCCCGCAGTGGTAGAGCTGAACACATCAGGCATAATTTGCTCAATCAAGAATTGGTCCACAGCTGAGCACCCAAGTGTAAACGGTGTTCATACACGTGATTGCAGTGTCACTGCTCCAGGGTGCATCTTGCGCAACATTTGTTGTCTGTTACAAATCGGATATTACAAACCTACGCAGGAATATGCGAAAGGTGTTAAACACCGCACATTACACAAATGGTGATCTTGCAGTGAACTCACGAGTGTAGGCGAGAGATTAGTCTACAGTGACGAGGTACGAAGGTTCACAAAAGATCAGATCTTCCCATCTAACACGCAGGAACATCGCTGTGCCACAAGGTAATCTAATATGAGAAATCCTATACTCGCCAACACTACGTGTGTTCATCAAGTACAAGTTGTGTAATACTACAAGCCGTGGTACGCTATGTCAGTGTTGGAGCTGGCCAAGTATTCACAGTTCCTGAAAAAAACTCTGAAAATTTTACTCTCTGGTTGGATTTGGGGTTTTCTCGGCGCTCGCCCCGCCCATGTCAGTAATCGTTGGTTGTTCGGTCGTGCGCGGTCTTCATGTGGCCAGCTGTAATCTTGCTAGTCACTGCACTAAATTCAGAAGCAGGTAAATCAGTGGGATGAATATCATAGCTCTAATCATCAAGTTTCCTATCTTATGTGGGTTGCACTCTCCTCGTTTATCGTTCGCTTTGGTCTGATCCGATAATTCAGCACCTGGCAAGAGGGAGTACAACAAGTGTGTGTGTGTGTTTTATGATGTGCTTGGAATCCTTTTTTCTGCTTAATTTTTATGGAGCGCATAGTCATTCAAAGTCTTCATTTTTCAATGGAAGTAGTTAACACTGTTCCACATTCAGCTACAGCTAAGCACAGCTTCATTCGCTTCATATTCCGTGAACTGCTACATTATTGTGCCCGCATTCATGAAGGTTTCCAGGAATGTTAGTAGCCACTCGTCCTTCCTGAAGGAAACTAACAGTTGAAATGATTTCGGTGCAAATCAAATTATGCTCGAGAAATTCGCCCATTCTGAGTGCGTGGGGAGCTATCAACCGTTCTGGGTTCACAACTCCCTCTCTTTTTTTATACTTCTCTACAGTCCTGCCATCAGATGTTCGGACACTACGTCTTGACGTGCCTATGGTGGTGGACGCTTGGGTGCTAACTCTTGCATGTGCACGGGGTTCCAAAACCCTTAGGCCGGTGCGCGAGTGCTTGATGAGGTGCTGCTAACCATGGGCAATTTCTCACTAGACGTTCCCTGCACTTCCCTCCCCCCCCCCCCCCCC
>JARK01001412.1:677204-703495 GCA_000688135.1 Ancylostoma ceylanicum
GTTCCCCGCACTTCCCTCCCCCCCCCCCACCCCATACTCCTATACACCAACACGGGCGGGTCTCTTTGGATCTTGATAGCCTATTTCTAATGACGGTACTCTCGCAATCCCCTATCTAGCTCATCATTGCTTATTATTCATGGTGTTCTCTGCATTTGAAAGCTCATCAAGGCCCTTTGGGTCACCTCGTGGTGGTCCAAGTTCTCTAGGTGACCAAGTGTAAGTGCCGCCCCTTATATCCGTCTCATACTCCAGTGTTTGTGTGAGAGTAGTGGTGAATTGAATCTTTGAAAAAGCGCAAGCAGATAGGAAAATGATGAAAAGAAAATGTCGTTGCTTCTTCGCTCATTTCATGCACTAGGAATTGATCGTTTGCCATTGTGTTGTAGTTGCCAGATTCATAGAGGGAGGCTTCCAGAGCTGTACGCACATTCGTTACCCTAGATTTTGAAGTCTGATAACCTCAGAATTAACATGAAAGTAGAAGGGGAATCAAAGAAAAGACTAGCTGCTATCTCAAAACTCTGTGCACAGAACTATTTTTTGTAAAGTTCCCCTTCATACAGAATTAGTCGGTTCTTTGAGCAAAGAGTTTATCTGGACACCCTCATTCTTATTATATGCGAGCGGTTCCCCTATGTGTATATTATGAGGGTAAAGGTGGAGATACCTTGCTGTGGTAGGAACCATGATTAGGTTCAATGTGGATTTTGGAGCGGGTTCTTACCTGTTGAGTTTTACGTCAAAGTGGAGAGATGATCGTGCTTCCTACTTGTCAGTTCGGAAAGGGCGCCTGCCCTTTAGCAAAAGCGTGATCGTTGTCAAAATTTTGCCGCTGTTTAAGCACCATTCATCACTCAACTGAGGGAGGGAGGTATTCCTCTCCTTCAGGAAGGAACATCAAAGGATAATTTTCCCTACATGTCTGTCGAAAGACGTATGTATGTGCCGTCAAAGATTCCCTCCACGCTCGACAACACCTTTTCTTACGAGTTTTCTATATGACTTTTATTCCAGACACGTGCTGGAGTACTTGTTGCTTCAGAAAAGCAGCTTCTGAGTTCGTGATTCTCTACAGGGAAATATTGCTAACCTATGGTCCACAAGCAGCTTTAGCTACGCAATGGTCTTTCTAAGTTCAGCATAACGTTCGTTAACCCATAGCATAGTTGGCAACATCGCAGTCAACGCGAGGCAATCCGATCCTGACGCGTCGGACTTTACACGCGAACTCCAGTGATTTTTCCAACTAGTTGCAATCGCAACTTTACTACAACTGGTTTGAAGCGGTGCCAGGTGTCAGCTTGACAAATGTCTGAGAAGAGCGATCTACTCCCTTGGCTTTGTGAAGATTTCGGCGTTGCAACTAAAAGAAACGAATTTCTTGACTTGTGATGTGTTGGGGAACCTTTTTATCAAATACGATTAATTAAATTAGTTGATGGATAGAGAGCTGTGTTACACGTAATCAGGTGCTCAGAAAGAAATGTTTGGTTTTTTAGGTCGAATAACTGTGTCCAAAGATGGTCATGTTGCCAAAATCGACGAAATCTGTGCACGAATGCACAACAATACAGCGTTAGAAGGAGTTGATCCAGTGGATATGTTGCAGGTTCGATGCAGATTTGGAACAATGTCACCTCTATGGATTTGCAAATGTTTGATAAAAAATTTACAATGACAAGGTGGTCTCACTAGAAGTAGCTGCATGTGAGGCCTTTAATACCTTGCTTTCACTCTAGCTTACTTATTCAGTTTTGACCGAATAAAAATCGAGTAAATCTAATTATTTCGAGTAGCATTACAGAGTTCCATCCGAAAAAAATCGAGCAATCCTCTCATATATCCAAAAAACAAAGCTTCACAGACCTTGTTTTCTCACTCAAATGTGTAGGGCTCTCTCGTTGTTGAACATTCGAACTTGTCTGCTTATTCGAAACCGATTATTCAAATATCGAATATACCTAATACATTGTTTGCTTAACACACTACTTACTATCCTGCTACTATTGCCAGTGCACAGCGGTAATAGTTCCTTTTTTTGAGCAGATCAGTGTCATGCCAACACATACTGAACAAAAGCTTGAGAGAGGGACAAGACCATTTCTGTTATATGAGTAGTGAGCATGTACTGATAACCAGTATTTAGGCCAATGCAGTGGAGTGTCAGAAGAACTGCGTGGACATGTACCCCCTCTGCACTGCAGGTATGTTGGCCCGGTTACTATTGTATTTCTAGAAAATCAAAAACAACAGTTTGAAACAGTTATGTGTTTGACTATTATTCGAGAAAAAAACAGGTAAGAATTCTAACAATGGTTCATATCCATGAAGTGTGCCTTCACGATCATTCACACACATGATTTCTGCATTACATTTTCCTCGCTGCTTTCATCTTTATCGAGCTTTCGGCCTAATTCTTCATTCTATCATTGCCGTTTGCTTTCCGCTCTATGTTCCATCGTACAATAATAAAAGATTAGGGCGGGAATGCTACATCGTCGTAAAATCGATTATAGCAGTTCATAAACATGTACACGGTTCTTTTCATGTCTTGTTCAAGTCTTTTTTCCACAAAAACTGAAACCTCTGGGTTTTTCGATCCTAAAGCACCCACGTAAGTCTTGCCATGCTGAGCCACTCCATAGAGAACCTCAATTTCCGTCCATTCCTTGAGGAGCACAGTTGCGCTTTGCTTTACGAAAAGTAACAGCGAGGTTTTGCGAAATTGTCGATCTCCACCTCCAAGAAGATCTGCGCGACTTTCTTCAAGACAAAAATGATCACGACGAGGAATTCGGAAACAACTTTGTGATATGCGTCCGTTCATAGATGATTAGCCGAGACTATCCTTGAATTCCGAGAGATTCTGCTGCGATTTCGCTGAGTTTTAGCTTGCAGAAGTGAGTCTGGCAAAAAAATCTGTTTCGGCATCCTCTCAAAACTGGAAATTCGACGATAATGTGGATTGCATTCAAAATACATAAAGCAGTTCGCGAAGAGCATGAGATTTGCTACGAAACGGTACACAACTTATAAGGTACGAGTACGTTGGCTCTTTCCAGCAATGTTTTCCGTTATGAACGACCGACCATAATTTATTTTGACACTCATTTCGGGAAAAGCGACTAGTTCAAACAAGAAGTTCCCTCGCCTCAGCTAACTCTGCTACGCCCTATTCTCCTCGACTGTTTCCGATCTTCCATGGGATTCCACTCGTCTCTTCCTCTCTCATCGCCTGTCCAGACTTCGAAACAACGCTTGCTTCCTGGATTTTAAGTGATAGATGGTCTATCAGCTGAGACAACATTGAGAACTACCCCATTACTTTTGTGATGCAAGCAAATTATTTCATTTCTTCTGTTGTACAACGTCAGTGCATAAACTGGTGATAAAAACCAGTATCACTCCGAGGCCCGTGTCAGTGTTTCCTGTGATAGTCGGCGAAAGAAGGCTCTCCGTCAAAGCTGATTATCCATGCGCGCGGTACGCTGGAGCCTATGCAGTACAATTCTAAAAAATGACTCATTGTAGCTATACTACCATGTCTTCTGGAAACACTCTATGATCTGATGCCCTGAAGGGCGATCTTTACCAAGATAAACGCCAACATATGATCGCGAAAAACTCGTTCCTCAATGCCCTAGCACTCGTTCTTCGAAACCAGCCATCGGTAGATGGCAGAGCTTGCAATGCTGTAAACGATTGAGGAAAAAATCTCGTGCTAGTTCTTAAAGCATTATAGGATTTTCAAACTTGAAAATTCACTGGTAAAACGCGCTGATATTCGGCAAGTATGGCCATGTAGAAACTGAGGCTTTTGAACCCCTCCTTGGAAAACGGTATTCGAGCAGGAGCACCACGATAATTTTTAAGTCTAAAATTTCAAATGTTTCTAAGAATCGACACTAGTCTCAATCATTTCACGCAAGCTGAATCGCTAAATCTGCATTGTCAAGATGGGGCTAGACCGGGTAACCAGGTATCCCCGGACCAGTTTGGCGTGACACGGATCAGCTATAGCCACTCTCACATCTCCGGCTCTTTTTTACATTATTTTTTTATCCTTTGCTCTATGATTCTGTTTTCCTTTTCTTTTTAGACGCGTTTTTGTGGCATACATTCTCCAACTTTCCAATTTCCGTATTTCTTGAATCTAGCAGCTCAAAAACATGCAAATTCGAAAATCTGTCAAGAAAATAAGCGATGAAAAAGACAGCGTTATCGGATTTTTGTCACACCAGACAAGCGCAACTCTGCCAACCTGGTCTAGGGCAGTGAACCACGAATATTCGAAGCTCCCTTTTCCATGAGTTCTGACAGAATTCACCAGTGTATGCGGGTCCATGGCGGAAAGATGATGAAAAATCGGTGCAACGTAATTTTCCTGAAGAGTTTGTTATCAGCACCACATCGCTTTTAAAAAAGCGTCTTTCTTCTCTGGCATTAGTGGGCAAAAGAATGTGTTCTCCTAATTTGCCCTTCTGATGTAAATTCGCATTTGTACAACTACATGCTCACTACAGGGGTACAATGATAAACAGAAAATTATCTGGTTGTTCGCTGATGAGAGCTTCACATTGCTAATCGAGAAAATATCTAAACTTTACGTCAAGTTGATTATATTTGCCAACTTCGTTGTTTGGAAAATCACTTCTCGCTACTTTACTCTTTTCACCAACTTCAAGAACCGAGAGTTGTATCCGAAACACCCACCATAAGTAGGACCAATATATCTCAAGTTGCCAAGGAATACAAGCCCGGATTTTTCACCTCTCATTATACATAACCAGACCACTTCTTTTGTTGTTCATGTGTAAGTAGGAAATTGCGGATTTTCCTGTTTCACGGCTAATTTTGGCCCGTTGTTCCACGTAACTCCGAATGTTTTTCCTGTGCAGACTTCACTGTGAAAAAAGATTGGTCCATACTGATCCGACATCGGTTGTAAATGTCTCACTGCTCATAAAGTTCCAACATCGTTGGTGTCCAAAAGCAAACAGAGATTCTCTATACAATAAATTTGCTCCAACTCTGGTTTTTTCCAGTTTTCCTATATCGAAAAGCGAGGTAAAGAGCTTCTGAAGCTGCTGTTCTATGGCCGTCTCAGCACTAGTAAGCAGCTCAGAAGCTCCACTTTTTCTTCTCCACCTACAGTGATCGTCGATAGCGGTGCTTTCTCCGCGGAGCCGGGTCTTAGTTAGTTTTCTTCATAGCTAGCATCAAATTTCATAAAAAAAAACTATCAAGAAAACAGTGATTCGCCATTGCGGCGTCGATCCCAGTGGGAGCGGAGCGGTCGCGATACGTGTTTCTTGTGTGCGCGAAAAACACGACGCCATCGACGTTCACTGTATATGTATAGTGTGATGTAGGGCAAGAAACCAAGACACTCATGCGGATTCAGAAAAAAAACTCGAAATCAGCAGATGTGAAGGAATTTACTGTTCCGGAGGCACTGTTCTACAGATTTTTTCTGCTCGACTTTCCTCGTTTTCCGTTCCCGGACTATTTGTCGAATTCCGTTTTCCGTTTCACTTGTTTCGAAATTTCACTTCCACGTACCCATGGTGTAGTGAATGTGCACCGTATTCTTTTGTTCTGAAGAACTCCTTACTGGATATTCTCCTTAAATGTTTAGAGCTCACATTGGCATATAAAAAGTAGAAAAACTGAGCCGAGCTCAGTGTTCAGGTAAGCTACTGCCTTTCTTCATGACGCACCGTCTTCATTTAAGATGACGCTCTTTTTTTTTGAAGCCTGGTGAATGGTTCCTCAGTACCGGTGTTGAACACACTTCCGATTGGAATGTTGTAGCTATTATCGTTTTTGAAGAAGAATTTACTCAACCCAAAGCCACGCAGCTAGCTTTACAATTTAGTCGTGTGCAACCTCATTCGTATTCATATGTGTTCACCTTTTGTTACTATTCTGGTTCTTCCAAGAAGCTGTGCGACCACTCATACCGAACAACCATAACACGAATGCATATGTATAGCACATACACTATTTCAATGCATTTATACTTACATTTGTATAATCACTTATTTAATCTTATATGCATAAAAAAGGAAAAGTTATGAAGATCTTCACGTGCCTAGTCGCAAGCAGGAGGGTTTCACTACTGCACTGCACTATCTGAATAATTAAAGATTGAACTGCTTACATCGAGAATTGTCTAACTAATGGTCACTGTTTCATTTCATTCAAAATTTTTAGAATTTGTTCCTATCTCATTCGTTTTTCAGTTGTCTACTACTACATGCACGGAGAGACCAAACACCATCATTGCTATCTTTTTGAGCATAATTCCCTTCATGAGAAGGTATGTTTTTTGTTCTTATTTATTATTGAAGGGTTCCTTCATCACAGCTGTTCAACTTAATTCCAGGCTAACCTTGTGAAACAAAATCCAGAAAATGAAAAGGATGTGGTACGGATGTTGGAACTTGCTCCAAATTGCCACAGATTCGACAGCTCTCCACCATTGGAGGAGGACGATCTCGTCTCGTCGACAGATAAATTTGATCGCAAGAAACGACGTCAGTCACCTTTCAAATAAAAGAGAGATCACTCTCTGCACCCAAATGACAGCAAATAAGAGAAGGGTAGTGGTACCCTCGCTAAAAGAGGCCGTGAAATCGTTTCTGAGGGATGCGTTCATGAATAAGCTTGCAAACAAAAGAAGCTAGAAGATGCAGAGTATTATCCTGCTACCCCAACATAAGTGCTGCTAGGATCATGCTTCCGTAACTTACAGTGCCCGCGCCAGTACTTTCATGAAAGAGCACACTCGATGTGCGATTTTGCGATCCTTTCTTTCCATTCCTAAGGATTTGCTGGAATGCATGGTGTCGAAAATCTAAATAGATGCGTAGATTCTTGGGACTGTAACCTACAGACCTACACATAAACATTCTGGCTATGAATTTTCTATCAAGCTGTAAAATTTAGGTGTTTCCTATTTCTTGTCGTGAACGGCACGCTGAGCCACCAGCGGGGAGTCACACGATGAGCGACAGAACTGTGGAAAAGCGAGAACACTTAAATTTCGCGCTGAAACTAAAAAAACCCGCAGTCGTATTCCGAACTATGTTGGACCAGCCACGCATGGCCCAGTGGCGCATGGCCTTTGCCGAGAGCGCGTGGCCCATCGCGTGTGCCCCGGTGCTCCGGCGCAGGCCGCTGACCCTGCCCACAAGCGTGCCGTTTACTAGCATCTGCTGCGACGTTGTAGGCCTGAAAAACTAACAATTGAAATTCACCACCCACTATAGGGCGTGAGAGGCGTCCCCGCGCGTAATATACGCTACCTGCCTGAGGGGCAATTCATACTAGTTGCGTGAGTCGCGCGTCAGACTTATACAAAATTCGCGGTGGATTTTGCGTAAAGACCAGTGAACGCTGCTGTATATAGATCCTTGATGAAGATGCTGCTCGGTCGTTGCAAACAGCTGCGCGAGCGCAAACGAGTTCGTATGATCTCCGTCTGAAATGCGACAGCGTTGCCACCGAGCTTATGCTTCATCATACAGACGCACATGTGTCGAACGCACGCATCTAGTATAAATTGTCCTTATCCCGTAGAATTGGTCGTTTCGGTCACTGCCAACGCAACCGCCAGGCTGTTGGGAAAGTTCTGCCCATCAGGGGAACTGATCCTGTCCTCAGTCACGGTGCAAACGAAGAAGAATGCGCGCATTGTAAGACACTGCCCATCGTCTAAAGTATCAAGAGGCAAAGAGACAAACAAAACCCGTTCAAGTCAGCTCGTGGACTTGTCTAAACAAACGGTAATTAATCTCATATTCACAATTTCTCCAAAACTATTTGCCTCGTGCAAGAGTTTTGTCAGTTTTTTTTTCAAAATTCTTTTCTCCCTAGGTGTCGTATAACAACCATGTATGGTGATGCACTTGTAGAGCATGTCCTGCTCATATTCGTAATAGGTTCAATTGCTGTCCATTATACTTAGAAGATAGGATTCAAGCCCCACGCCATCGAGGCTCGGATTGCTAAAATGGGCGGGGTTTGTGTGTCATTCGAATTGATGTTCGGTTGTTATTTAGCCACTGTTGAACTGATATTCACTTTTTGTATAGGAGCCGAACAGCATTCCAACAGTGACCGAATGGCAACTGCCCATTCCAGCGACTCGCGCCTCAATGGACTTTATAACTTGGGGAATGTCCCAGTTGTCTCAACATTTAACAAAAACGGCGCAGCTCTGCGCATTCAGTGTGCTTATTCAACGAGAAAACTACGGATATTGTACATGTGTTTGTTCGGGCTAGCATCCGCTTGACTTTCACTGTTAGTTGTTATGTTTAGGTGAGCAGGAAGCATTTATTGGACGGTGCATCGTGAATATGAAGGTTGGCACATACCGCTATTTTCGCGCAACTTCACTTTTATTTTGCGCACTGATGTCCCCAAAAGCAGTTAAACGCAAGCAATATTAACTTACCCGGAATGATTCTGTGATTGCAACCATGCGCCAGCTACGCACAGCGGCGACAAAGCGCCAGATAACGCAGGTTCGGTCACCTGTACAAGCGCTTCAAGTTCTCGTGGCGTGACTCCCGAACGTCAGGTGGCGCATATTAAACCGCGTGGGAAACAGAACTTGGTTGATCTCTTGCTTGATTCGCGCCAGTGGATTTGAAGTCCACGTTCATCCAAATTCTATGGGCAAAATCTCAAACACGAAAATCAGTGCCACGTTCAACTATCTATCTTTGGGCAGCGTTTTCGCTCGCATTACCCAGTTCGACCCATTGTCTTACCTTTCTTTTCCTCCCCAATTTCCTAGGATCACCTTGATCACCTTGACTCCCGTTGATCGTCGGGTAAACCGAGCGGGCGCCAGCAATCCTTCCATTTGTCCCTCTCACGTGCCAGGGTGGTCCAATGCGTTCTGTCCGTTCGAGAGACACGAAGAGCATCATATCGTTCTTTGAAGGACTTCGTGAAGAAGTCTGACCATCGGGTCGGTGGTCTTCCTGTCGTGCGCTTTACGTTCCGCGGAGTCCAGTCGCTGACGGCTCTCGTCCAACGGTGGTCGTTTAGGCGCATCACGTGTCCGGCCCACCTGATCTTACTCGACTTGGCGTACACGGCAGCGTCCCTGATCTTCGACTGTTGACGAAGGGTGGAACTCCGTATTCCCGCTCTCACTTGCGTGAGGCGGGTCATTCCTAGCATCACCCTCTCGATGGAGCGTTCGATGACGCTGACCGCATTCTCATCCTGCTTACGTAACGCCCAGGTTTCCGAGGCGTAAGTCAAAGCAGGGAGAACCGTGGTGTTGAAGAGGTGGGCACGGAGCCTGATGTTCTTCGTCTTCTTCACTACGTCCTCGATGCTCTTGTAGGCTCCCCAAGCCGCTCGCTTCCTCCTGCCCAGCTCTGGAGCGAGGTCGTTCATCATGTTGACTTCCCGACCTAGATATACGTAGCTGGAGCATTCGGAGATGGTCGTTCCGTTGAGCGAGAATGGGGCATCCGGGACCCATCCGTTTCTCATGAACATCGTCTTCGTTAGATTCAGTTGGAGACCGATCTTTCCACACGCGTCGTCGAAGTCGGCCAGCATACGCTCCGCTTGACTGATGCTAGGTGTTATAAGGACGATGTCATCAGCGAAGCGAAGATGGTGTAGCAGCCGGCCGTCAACTCGCACTCCCATATTGTCCCATTCTAATCTTCGCATGACGTCCTCGAGGGTGGCGGTGAATAGTTTCGGCGACACAGTGTCGCCTTGTCGAACCCCTCTCCTGACGTCGATGGTGATGTCGTCGTAGAATGGCGAGATTCTGGTCGTGAAGTTGCTATAGAGCTCACGAAATATCCTGATGTATTGAGTCGGTACACCCTGGTTGCCCAGGGCTTCCAAGACTGCTTCTGTCTCAACGGTGTCGAAGGCTTTCTTCAAATCGATGAACGTGAGACAGAGAGGCATCTTGTACTCTCGTGATACTTCAATGAGCCTGGTGACGGTGTGTATATGGTCGATTTCCTAGGATAGTGGTCTAATAATCTGCGATTTTATCCCACTTGAGCAAAAATATCACAAAAAAGGAGAATTGCTCAGATTTAAAGAACAAACGGGTGGCTTGATATCCCCTCTGCTTGTGGGAGCAGTTATGGGCGAAATGCAATGATGCCTCATTGATTTTGCACAGCAGAAATGTTGTGTGATAGTACTGCCACTCTTACCAGGGACACCAGGCACACACCTTGGAATATTTTTCCTTAAAGGCAGCACTCACGCTCAAAAAAGTTTGCCTCCATTTTGTCTAATTCTACAGCAGATATCAAATGGAGTGTAACTGCAAAAGGAACCACTCCAAATCCTTCAGTTACTCGAGTAATCAAGCTCGAACGCATGTACAAAGGCGCCCACCCTGCTCAACTCCGCGATTTCTCCTCTGTTATGGGCATAGGTGAACCCTCCAGAGTAGGATCCCATAAAAATAGAGGTCGTTTTTGAGCATGAGTGATGTCTTTAATGTATCTGGAGAGCTTCTCATTTCCTCCCTTGTGCTTGTGATCCACCATTGTATAGCCCAATTTGTGCATATTAATAAATAAATAAGGAAACAAATAATAATAATAATAGGTCATGTGATAATAAAAAAAAAACAGCATCAGAGCATTCAGCAGAATTGAGGTGCAAGACAGAACAAGGCGAAGGTATGGCATTGCGCTCATCCTAACATTCAGGCTAACCAAGCACGCTTACTGCCGCTAATATGTTTGGTTAGCGTTCCATAAATCCCTATAGGCATTGTGATGGGTGAAAAGCTAACGCCTTATTTTAAGGCTTTAGATGCTTGCGACGAACAGACAATGACTTACAGTTTATATTATTGTCAATAATAAGTCATCTAGTGAGCAATGTCGATACGGTAACAGTTCACATGTCTTTTTCCTGATTTTTATTATAGAACGGTCTTTTTCTGCTTTTCAATGCATGCTAGGAGTTTGAAGCATTCTCCGCCAACACCTCCTGGAGTTAAAGTTTTTTCCACCTCCAATCACCCGTGCTAATTCTGATTCAGAATAATGGTTTTTATAAACTCCCACCATCTAATGTTTGTGATTTCGACTACGCTTAAACGCTTTTCCTGATTCGAACAAAGAGTAGAAATGACCAAAATAGTAAAAGAAGACTCCAGAATGGTCAGAAAATCGTATGGATACCATTCTGAATAATCGTAAGCCAATCACCAACTTAAGAAGCTTCTATTGCAGAGAACGGTAACGATTCACTGGTTGTTGGCGTCGGAGACTGGACGGACTGGTCAAGTTGCACACAAAACGGCAGTTGTTGAATTTACCATTAAATTCCCATAGACTCATACTCGAATAGACACGCTGAACAAGCGCATAATCAACATTATTTTAGGATTTGAGAGTCGCTCTCAAGCCTGTGAATATGGTAGAAAAATCCAGAGACGTGGTTGCCCTGCGAGACAACCGCTCCAGAGCTTTGGAGCTGCTCCTCCCGCACCTCCTCAACCGTATCCTCGTCGTGAACCTGTTGCCCAAAGCCGGTCTGATCAGTCACCATACGACGAATACGCTCGACGCTATTTGGAAAGGTGTGTTTCTGGAAAATTATCCTGGGAAATTCTCCATAATTAGAACCGAGTCCCGAATCCTCCATATGAATACTTTAAATCGGTGTTGACTAGAGGCATTTAAGTGAACATGCGTTTATAATTCCACCACTCACATCTCCTAAAATTTTAGCTGCATTGCACAGAGTTACAAGTACAGTCCGTTGAAAAAAGCCCATTTTCTCGCAAAAATTTGAAAGGACAAAAATTGCAGCCTTCAATGCGTTTTATCACTTGCCTTGCCTAAGATACCTTCGGCGTAAGTGCACCATGTTATCATACTAGCAGTTAAAGGCAGCAGCCCAACTTGTTTTTCATGTCGAAGGTATCACCAGATCCCTGACCTCCTCGCTACGCTGGTTCCAACAGTGTGCAGCAAAAGCCCCTGAAGTGACAAAAATACCGTTTTTGGAAGGGTCAAAGTACCCGCTCCTTGGAGCAGATGCGAGATTCGCTCCAAGCTGTGCTAGCTGCCCGCCACAGAAGCAACGTCGCGTGAACACGTCTAAGCCTGTCCGATCGATGAGATCAACGGTGATACACGTCTTTGCACGTAAATTTGCTCCAGCAAACTGGTACGGATCCCGTCAAGAAAAGGGGGTTTAAGGGCCATTTTGGGACATTTTAAGTGCATTGCCGGAATCAGCGCATCGAGGAGGTTCGCAATGTGTTAGTAGCTCAGACACGAATATGAGGTGGGCCCTTGCCTTCAAGGATCAAGTAGCCCCAGCCTGACTTTGAACAAACACCAGTTGTCAGATCACAGGAGTTTTTATTGCACAAGAACTGAATTGCCAAATTCAGTGACTTCCAAAACTTCCGGCCCCCGTTTTCTACCCCGTAGCCTTCAGAGTATTTCAAAACAGCGGACTCGACCTCCCAAAAATGACAGAAGCCTAGCTGCTGTTGTGGTGCTCACTCGATTGATACAGTCCTTCCCAAAAAGATAGGCGAGTTGCGTGATTGCACCATCGTGGCGGAACCTGAGCGAGAGATGCGAAGAGAGCATGCTTCAAGTGAGAGGGTCGAGTTGGTCCCGCCGCGATTCCGCAGCCGCGACGCTAAGAAACTGCACGCGCGCTCTGTTTTTCGACAAGGACTGTACATATCGTTGTTAGATTTTCCATAAGACTTTATCTTTATTTTCGTTTATCTTTATCTTTATTATCTCTATCCGTTTCAAAACAGGGGAAAATTATTTCACACGGAAAATTATTTCACAAGCTTCTATTAACGGATACAATTTCGCCACCAACGAAACCAGCAAGCAGTACTACGTTTTGCACCACAATAAGTCATGTAGAGCGAGCGTTAGACTCATTGATGTTGTGCTCAAGAGCACAGTCAAACTCGTGACGGTTCATACCATGTTAAAGTTTCTGAAAGTGTCAAAACCTGAGAAACACAAGACCCGTAGATGCTCTCTTTGAATTTCCGCTTTTGTAATAAATTTCGATTCTGAGGAGCACTTTTTGAAGCTCTTTACAATTTACCGATTGTCAAAGTTATTATCTGAATTCTAGGCTCTCCCAACAACGTGAGCCTCAGCGACATCCAGCGTCACAGCAAGCTCAGCCGTGTGTCCAAGGAATCTGTCCTGCTCCTCAACCACCACAGTATTCTGCTTTGCAAGAAAGTCGGCCACAAGAGTATAGACCACCTCAGGTATAAGTTCCTGTAGCATTAGTGCATACGTGAAAGCAGGTACGATAGAATGAACCTTTTGAAGGCTGCTGCTTTGAAATTCTGCTAACGGAAATACCTTCAAACCTAAATGAGTTCCCATCAATGAAAATTATGAGCCGTCTGGACCATGCAGTCACTGATACAAACATTGCAACAAATAGGTCCTTAGGTCTTTGTTAATAACTTCTTTCATGACAACGCTAAGTAGTTCAATTTTCTGAACAATAGGTTGCAAAATGTATTTCACAATAGTATGGAGACGTTCATGCAGTGAAGTGCAAACGCCGTAGTCAAGGGGCGGCACCGCGGCGCGGGCACTCTGGTTGCCTGCTGCACCTCTCAAGGTAGCGGGAAATCACGACGTAGCGGTTCTCCTCCGCGTCTCTGCCCAGCAGGTCCGCTTCCTCGGTGCAGCACAAAACCAAAGTGCACGCGCCGCGGTACTGCCCCTTGCCCGCGACCGTTTGGAGTTCACTGTGTATTGAGTAATTTTATTCAAGTGAATACTGTTCCATCGTTCAGTGTTTCAGCCTCGACCAGAAGAAGCCAGATATCGACCTGCTCCGCCGCCTCCTCCAGCCTGCAATGGTGACGGATGTGTGGCAAGGAATTTAGTTCACGGTACATTTGTGATACCCAGCAAATTTTCAAGCAAAAGGAATAACAAGAACGGGCATAAAAACCCGCAGTTGATTCCACAGTGTGCTCAAATTGATCTCTACACTGTTTTGACTTCAATAGCTTCGACAAAAATAATAGGCTACAAGTAACTTTCTTGAGATCATAAGCAACTAGTCCCGGAATATTGTTTGCACTAATGAACTGCGTGGAGTGCAGCATTTGGCACTGTAACAATTATTGTGAAGTATATCTGTCCCCCCGCAACTATCCTGTTAGCTATGACCGCAAAACGAAGACTCCGAACACACAAAATAAGACGACAGGAGTGAACACCTGATGTCATGAAAGGTGCGATTGTGACCGTCTTCAATTTCCACTAAGATTTGCACTCATATCTGGAAGGGACATTTGCTGTGAGATGAATTAGCCACTGAGAAAGTGTGGAATACCTACGCAGTGCTGCCGATTTGCCACCCCTAGATTCCTATCCCTAGGGGAAATACAAAGTACATGGTGTATGCTACAAAACCACAGACATTTGAGTACCGTATTTGACTGTCTGTACTTCCATTCTCATGGAAATCATGGCTTATGTCTGCCGCTCAGGCCTCCTAAGGTGTTGCCGACGAGGTGTATGAGTTGCTAACAGCGGCTGTCAACACCTCTTGCACTAGGTACACGACATCAAAAATGTTCGTGTTTGGTTTTACGTTTTCCAAGAACATCATGTTGGTATGGGTCTCTAGTCGCTACTCTTTTTCTGATACTTCGAGTTTCCGTCCAAACTGCATTTCATGGACAAATGAACAAACCTTCTCTCTGATTTCTGTATTGCATGATGGAAATGCTCAGGAGGTCCTGCAACTCACACTTCTCAATCTCTTTCACTTTCGCTTCCCCCCTACCAGTAGATCAGCATTTATAGAGTTTTTTGCTACTTGTTCGAATATTTTGGAAAAGTGTGGCTAGCCAGAGAAAAACCGACAAGAGAGCGGAGTAACAGCAAAAAGTGAGATCAAGCTTAAATATTATATCAAATTGAAAAGATAATGAAAGTGGAGGGTAATATCGATTCCAATACCAATCATTTGGAAAACTGCTGGAAGCAATTACAGAAGCAATTACGTATAGGGCGACGCAGAACGATGACGGGAGTTTTTACTTGTTTTCGGGTCTTTCTTGTAGGGGAGGGTAAGGCCCCGAAGTTCGTCGTATGAACATTTCACGGGTCCTCTGGACCAGGGATGAGCGGAAGTACTGCGTAAGACCGGAAGTCGGAAGTTGAGAGAGACTTGGAATACAAGAAACCTGGAGGAAGCAAGCACAGCATCTTTGAGTTCGCATAACTAAGCCGTCGAGAATTATTCAGGAATCCAGGAGCTATGTGCTTGCATGACGTCAGAATTAAAAAACTTCCGATTTCCGAAAACCGGAATTCCGCTCATCCTTGCTCTGGACAGCAGACGTGCTTGCCTACTGGCCACGCGCGAAGAACCATGAAATGGTCAGGCAACATCCGGAAATTGTTCAGGAAGTTCAGACTCAAAATCTGGTTAGACAGTTATGAACATCAGGAAACCGTCCAGGTATCCATCCGGAAACTCGCTGCTGACATAGGTGACTCAGTTCAGGAATACTCATGGTTCCAGTATAAGCAGAATTAGTTGTATGGTGTGCTTGAGATGATGAATCGGGAGTCAAAGGGTGAAGGAGGAGGCGGAAGGGGGGCGGAGGGGGTGCGGAATTTGTGGCACTATTATGGAGACAACTCAGAATTGTCTTATATTAATTGTCATGAAATAGTTACATTAAATATTGTAGCACTAGTGCAGCCTCAATTTTTACGATGTTACCATACCTCAGGAATGAGGATAGTACATACTTCACTACTCAAGAAAACCACCGGATTGTCGTCCACCATTATCAGGAATGCGCAAATTCGTATTCTCATTTAGGAACATGGTACGATTGGTCTGAATGGTCAGAGTGCTCGTGTACTTGTGGCATTGGAATGAAGCAAAGGAGAAGGGAGTGTATGACCAACAACTGTCAAGTACGCATGTTGTTTTTCGTTTGCTTGAGTTTTAAACGAAAGTTTTAATGCCAGTTTTGAACAGTTTTGAGCAGTTCTTCAGAAGACAGTTTCAAACAAATATTTCAATTTTTTTTTCATATATGAAGACAAATAGCGAGATTAAACTTAGGATTAATAGGAATTTTTGTGCATTTTTCCTTCCGATATTTCTATGCAAGTTTGGTGTAAGGCTTCCGACGTTGCTGAGCACAGATGCATATAAATGGCAGTCAAAAATTATGGTTACAGAAATGAAAGCTCTTTTATAACTTATCTCAAACTGGCAGTAAGCGTGGCAATTCGCTAATGACTTAAGAACATAAAAAAACATTTGTGCCTGTATTCGCTAACGTTCCGAGGAAGGTTGTAAGCTGCCCACTCTTCTGAAATTGACGAGTTCTCCAGTTGATGATAAGTATTCTTGTTGGACCGACCCAAAGAGGTTCTAATAAGCAATTTTGGAGGGGGGCTAACGATTTTGCATTGCTGTGAAACCTGTGGCGGACGGAGAAAGTGGGCGGGAGGTGCGGGGGAGGGTTGGGAAAAATTGGAGTTTCCGTCGTTCCAGGGACCCCAGACGGAAAATCAAATCAATAAAATTTTCTATTATTTTTCAACTATCTTACTTAGCTAGTGTTCTTCACTCTTTACTATTCTTCAACCAAAGGCAACATCTATCAGCTTCGGGGACTGTCTTTCTCGTGATGACTGTGGAGAGCGATAATTAGGGGAAGGATGGGGCCACGGCGAAGAAGATTGGACGAACATCGCGGAGCGTTGATAAGCCCCACTTCCTACCTTAGAGCTTCTGAAGGCATTGCATCTTGAAGCACACCTCTGAGCGTGCTCCGACGTTCAAAGTGACCGTCCTCCACCGGTATCTGACCCGAACGTTAGAGAGAAAAATAGTGGAGGTGGTGGAAATACGAAGGCATAACCCGGAAATCAACAACAGAGAGGAGCTGCCGGATCTATTAGGGTTGATCTCTTGGTTAGAAGCATCTATGCCCCACCCCTCTCTTGCATTTCCGTGTTTGTCTCATTGTATATACGTCATCGTGAGAGTGAGGTTGTCAACTGTCTGATGTTCCGTTGTGCTCGCATGTTAGTTTAGCTGTCGAAATATTAGGTTGAGGAATTATAAATGTCTGTTGACTTCGTGCTCATATTTCTCAGCCGCATTGGAATTTTTGACGCTGACTGTGTGTTCATTTTAAAGAGCGATCTATTACGCGTCTATTGATACAAGAATTGCTTAGGTTCCTTCAATTTCCGATTTTTAAACAAATTTGGAAGGTGACAAATCAGAAATGTCGAATTTTTTCTTGCAACTTTACGAGGCATATTACCGGTGGAACTGCACCACACTATGTACATAAAATGCCGATAGAGAAAGTTCGTTTTGCCTCTCGGTCACATGCGCGCAGAAAACGACTCCTTGAAAATATTATACATCAAACTTGGTAACTGAACCGGAATTCATGGTGTCAATCTCTTTTTCGACTGCATCTATTTTCAAAATTGGATTCTGGTGTCCCTCAAATAACCGCCTCATAGCCAAGGCTTGACACTCCAAAACTGTTGTTTGCACCCATGGACCTACCTTTCCTCGGAAGAGAAACACATCAAAAAGATTGAGGGAACCAGAATTTGGATGGGTTGACATTTTGACCCACAGCGAACCCAACTTTTTAACTAGGGCTTTGGTTTCCTGTGTGAAAGAAGGAGGAGAGTCACTGATTAAGGAAAAGGTGTCCCTCGGATTGCGCTTATGAACCTTTGTCTTAACAAAATTTTTTATCTGCTCCTGAAACAGACGTTTATAATTCCTCAACCTAATATAATTAGTAATCACCACGGTGCCAAAGTTGAGAAACTTGTGGACTATCTGGCAACTGGTATTGTTATTGTTTTACATGTCTATAGGTTCAGAATGAGAATGCAATCTATTGTTAGCATTAAAGTTCAGAAAAGGCGTTATTGCCGAAAGCTAGTCAGTAAAGACATACAACAAAGGAGTCTTCAGAAAAGTACGTAGAGCAGTTGAAGAATAATCGAATCATGAAGCTCAGTGACGAAAAATCTTGAGTTATTTGAGAAATTTCGATTATAGCATCGAATATTTTATAGAAATTTTGAAAAAATTATTAAAATAAACAGTTAACGAAAAAGAACAAAATTAGAGCATTTCGTTCTAAACATCCATCAGGGACCAGAATATGAGACTGCTCCGTGCGACATGGGTCCTTGTGAGACGTGGTCGGAATGGTGTGAGTGGACAGCTTGCAGTGGAAGCTGTGGCCGTGGAGAGCGATCTCGCACGAGGTACTGCAACCTGGGTACACAGCGTTGCGAAGGAAAGGATTACGAGGTCGGTCGACTTGCTAACCAACATATTACAGTTTCGACTTGTTTTCGAGCAGGTACCAAAATGATTACAAGAGCAAAACAGGATGAAAATAAAATACGTTAAGGTGGAAGCTTGCGATGCAGGTCCTTGTCCAGAGTGGGCCAACTGGGCTGAGTGGGGCAGATGTTCCGTGAGCTGTGGCACTGGACGTACTCGCAGACAACGAACATGCTTGGGTGGTGTTCAAGAATTCTCATGTCCAGGTTAGCTACGATGCAGCTATGCTATATCTTTTTTTGTTGTACATGACGTCAACAAAGCCGTTGGGCACCATTATGGAAGAAAATCCTTTGGAAATCAGGAGGTCGGAGAGGATCACACCTCTTGAGCGACAAAATAAACTTTGGCATCGCGACATAACTGGTGGAGAAACATTTTCGAGCTGTGTTCGCCGTTCCGAAACCTCTGATTCCTTATTGCTAAAGATTTGCGAATTGCAAAGGTTCCAATTTTCATTTGAAAATTGGTTTTAAAGAGGATTGGCTCTCGGAAATAAAGTATTGGAAACGCACATTATACTTGAACTAACCTAATATTTCGAAATTTCTCTCTTTAGGCCCTAGCACAGAAGAGCGTGTTTGTGAAGAGCTACCATGTTCGCTGTGGTCACCATGGCAGGACTGGAGTTCTTGCAGTGCCTCCTGCGGAAATGGAATGAAACGAAGAGTAAGGACTTGCCAATATGGAACAGACTGTCCTGGGCCAGCTGAAGTGAGTGTCGTATTTGAATTTGTTTTGGTCAGGGTTCTCAGTAAAAGTCTAGCGAAGTACTATAGGGCTCTCCTTATATACACTCCTTCTCAGAAAGATAGACTAATTGCGCGACTGCACCATCGTTACGGAACCTGAATGAGGGATGCGGAGAGAGCATGCTCTAAGTGAGAGGGTCGAGTAGGTCCCGCAGCGATTCTGCAGCCGCGACGCTAAGAAACCGCACGCGCGATCTGCCTATCTTTTCGAGAAAGAACGGAACATAGTTGCACAGAAGGACTGTACATAGTTTTGCAGGGAAGTTCCGTTCAAGATTTTGATTTTTTTTTCTCAGGTCAGGAGGATGAGAAGCGGTGAGAGGGTTACAGTATCACGAATCTTTTACTTTCCACGATGTTCCTGAGACGATCTCATTACTCCCCGTTCCTCTAAGTAACTTCTAGGTTCTAGGTAACTGAGGAAATTCACCATTTACTTTTTTTGGACGGTGTTCCGTGCATTGTAACAATTCTGTTACTAATTCTGATGAGAAAGAGCTATGCGCCGAAAGCTAATCAAATACGCGGTTGATATTGGTTGGCATCACACTGTGCTTATTACAAGTTACATTGCGACAGCAGCATCATAGAATATATCCGCATGCGATTTAGATTACGTTCCCACTTCACTATAATCTTCAGAAGAAAAGAAGTTTCGAGAACTGCTGGGCAAAGATTCCGCACCAAACCATTGTTTAGCCTTGTTGCAACCTGATTGTAGGAAGCTGAACCATGCTATGGACCCCCATGTGCCATGTGGACACAATGGTGTGAGTGGTCAGGCTGTTCAGCACAGTGTGGTCCTGGCCATAGAACAAGGACTCGATCCTGTCTCACTGCCGATGGTATGGAAAGCAGGGATTGCCCAGGTCAATCTATTGTGAGTTGCAGTCCAAAGTGATGCCTGTAATTACTTCATTGTCTGATTTCAGTATTTTCACTTATAATAGCCTTCAATCGAAATTACAGAACCACTTTCAGTGATATGGAAGTCTATTACTTGTAGGAGACAACACTTTGTGAGGGAACATCGTGCTGTCGATGGTCGGACTGGTGTGCTTGGTCCATGTGCGATCGGGAATGCGGAACAGGTCACAGTATCCGCACTAGAGCTTGCGTAAACAGTGAAGGTATTGTTGTTTCGTATTTGGTCGCTTTTGTTCGAACTAAAGGAAGCGTATAGTTAGCACAAGTGGAGTTCTCTGCACATTTTCAAATTCTGATTCAAATTCCACATGTCGACACCTACCTAATCTCCACACTCTTTCGGGAATTTGCTGAAATTTATTAGACAAATTTCTCTTGAATGAACTCCATACGAGTTAGCACACGAAAACGCCAAAAAGGATCGATAATATCCTTGATTGATTTTATGCGGCAGAGAAGTCATGGTTTCAAGGGCTATATTTCCTCATTACCCAGCAATGGCGTACTTTTTTACCGAGAACACTCCACAGGTAGAATCAACTTAGCGGAGCGTGCGCGTAGTAGCTGAACTGGGCCGCTAAACTGTTTTAGCTTGGATGAGTGCTTTTCACTACCATTTTTGACTATTCAATATTTTCGATCTACTTTATGTTGCCACTGTGAATCGTAGTATTGATCCCACTGCTCTGCTGAAATGAAATAGCAGAATGATGGCCGAGCTGTACCTTCACAATACAGCCGCGGCGCGCACGCGCTGCTAGGTTCGCGCCAGTACTGATGGATTCTATAGACTGTAGCGTGCCCGTTTCACTTCCACGTATCACACATGACCAAAGATTTAAAAAAAAATTCTGACAGCACCTCCCGAGATGTTTTTGATTCGATCAGCCAATGAATTTCCGCGCTTGATAGATACAGGGGGCATAAGTTATTGGACAACGTTTGGTGGCTTATTTCTCCGCAGCAGTAACCTAGTTTGCGCCGTGCTAGGTCTCGCCTAATAGAGATGGTTTTGGTCTATTTTCTGGTTTTCTGGTTGGTTTTTTTCCTGAATACTTGCGAGGTAAGGAAGAACATTTCCTTGGAATCTTCCACTGTAGATTTTCGGTGCCGCCAAGTGCACAGATTTAGCCCGCAATCTCAGCACAAAACAGCTATAGAAACAGTACAGGGTGGTCCACATGAAGTGTGACGGGAAAAACTACCCATAACTTCACAGAAATCAAACCAAATGAGAACTATTTCCATCTATTTAGATGATAAAAAAATTCTCTACAACATATCTCAGACCACTTTCGAAATGACCTCCTTCAGCCTTGGTACAAGCGTCCGATCTCTTTCACAAATTCTTGAGAATGCGCGCTACCATTTCCGGCGAAATTCGGTCTCAAGCAACCATGTGGGTTGTCTCCCGCGAATCTAATGGCCTGTGTTTGAAAGAGCAGACTTTTCGCTCCAAGATAGATTAGGCATCGATATCCAGAGGGCTGAGGGTGAGTTTGATGGCCAAACATCCTTCGTCCAGAAACACGGAAGATTGCTCACACAGCACTCCATCGCCTTCTTTTCGCCGTGAGCAGGTGCCCAATCTTGGTGAAAGGCCCACTCAATATCCATAACATTCTATTCGGTCCAGGGAATCACCGCATACTCGAGGATCTGTTTCAAATGAAGTTCGACATAAATTTCAACCCCTTGTTGGACAAAAACCAACTTAGCCTTGCCCAAATCCGATATTCCACCCCAGACCATCACGGATTCTCAGAGAAGAGTTTTTTCAACGTTGACGGCTCTTGGAGATTCCTTCGACAAAAGTTCCACCTGATACTGCTCATTCCGAAGTGATTATCTTTTCGTCCGTGAAGAGAATTCTTCCGAGCTTGTCACCGCGCGCAAGGATCATCACCTTTCTGCATTTTTCTAATCTGGAGGCCTTCATTTCGTCTCTGATTCGTTGTCTTTTGGCGATTTTGTAGTATACAACTCTAGATCAACTCTGATCAGTCCTCGCATGGTTAAACGACTTATTTTGTGATTCTTGGCCAACTGTCTGATGCTTCTTTCAGGATTTTGCCGTAGTTTGCTTTTGACGGCGTCAAAGGGCAGGGGTCATCGCAGTTCGATCAGATCTTCCACTTGGACAATTTTCAATCCCTCCAGTTTCTCCGAAACCGCTTATGACTTGGACAATTTTCAATCCCTCCAGTTTCTCCGAAACCGCTTATGACCCGATGTACTTGCTCCCGGTGCAGTTTGAGCGTCTTCGAGATCTCGGAAACTGATGACCCGCGTTTTTGCATGGCGACTACTGCTGTGTGATCCTCAAGCGATGCCATCTCTATCTAAAAACAGAGGACAAGACTAGTTTCTGTAGGGCTACAAAACACGCCAGAAACGAATAACATAATGAAAAACACCAAAATGCAATAAAAACATCCAAAAAATGATTTTCTTTAACCCGTCACACTTCATGTGGACCACCGTGTATTTGACAACGGTTTCGGGTGGGATAACAACTCGCATCGTGTTCCTGAGTTCAATTACGAGATGTAGGTACAAAGTCCATCTGAGATTGATGTTGATAAGAGGAGAGAACGAGGCTTCCAAAATTTGCTTGGATGAGAAACCGAAGCCGTAGGTTTGGAGGGGCATATTTGGCCAATATCTGGGCCTATTGATGGAACTGCATAACCATTTGGTAGCATTTTTATCCTAGTTTTCAGATTACATCAACTCCCTGACTGTGCTCTGCCTTTCAGCGAAAACAATTCTCGAAAGCAAAATTGGTGCTAATTGGCCATGCTGTGGTCATGGAGTAGTTGTAGTTTTTTGCTAACAAGTTTCATATTATCTTTTGTCATGAGGAAACCTAGATATACCTGGAAAGAACAATTAATAATAATAATAATTTATTACATGAGTACATCACTCATGTGTAACACATTAAAACAATGAAAGTGAGGTAGGTAAACTTAGTGAACTTGAGGCGTAAAACGAAACCAGCAACCGTAAAACGATGAAACTGCAATATCTATGAGAACAAACTCTCACAAAAGAAAAAGAAGAACGAGTAAACAAAAAGATTGTGGCAATTAGCTGAGCATCCACCTACATCCCCAGATAAGTGTCAATCATATTTTTGAAAGAGCTGAGTTTACTAGGAAATGGTTTCCTATTGTGTAGTCTCACATACTCAGAACCAGCCCTGTTAGTAAAGAAATGTAACCTGTAGTTGTGCTTGGCCCGCATAATAGAATATTTGACGGTGTTGCCCCTGGTGAGAGAGGATCTTGATGAATAGAACATTTCAGGCCTGATTTTGCACATCCCATTGATAATTTTGTGAAATAGTATCAGATCAAATTTCCGTCTTCTAATCGCTAAGGACGGGAGCCGAAAATTAGTATTTCTTTCTTCATGCCGTGGAATTCCTTCGTACAAAAAACCAAGTGTCCTAGCCATGAGTTTTCTAGTGAAACTATTTTGAACTCTTTCGAGTTTGGCAACCGTGGCAAGTTTGCATGGATTGAAAACAGCGGTGCCATATTCTAGAATCGGGCGAACAAATGTCTTATAGGCTCGCAGCAGAATCTCAGTGTTACGTGTGCTAAGAGCTCGAAATAGATTATACACTACCCTGGAAGCCTTCGAAGCAATTTGGTAACAATGTGCATCGAAACATAGATCCTTAGTCACCAGAAAGCCGAGATCTCTTATCTGATCAACATGTTGGATAACAGAACTCTCCACAGAGTAGTTACCTACAGGGTTCTTTGATCCAAGATGCAAAACTTTCGTCTTCTCTTTACACAGTGGAAGTTCCCAATCAGCAGACCATTCCTGCACAGTATTGACTGCGGTTTGCAGCACTCCTATGTCACCAGGACTTGAAATGGTATGGTATATTTTGAGATCATCGGCGAAAACACTACACTTAACCCCCCCTATTTAAAATAAGTGACGGTAGTTCATGAGTATAAATGTTGAACAATATAGGGGAAAGGACTCCTCCTTGAGGCACCCCACTAACCATTCTTCGAGGTGTAGAGAAGGATGTGTTCACACGAACTGAAAAGTATCTTTCCGAAATGAACGAGCGAATCCAGTCAACAATACGTGGGTGGATTCCCACCTGTTGCAGCTTAAAAATAAGTTTATCGTGAGGGACGCGGTCAAAAGCTTTAGAAAAATCAAAATAGACCGCATCTACATTTTTTCCGGCATCAAGAGTGCTAGTCCAATCATTCAGGCTCTGAATCATAGCCGTAACTGTCGATTTGCCACTTTGGAACCCGTGTTGGTACTCATAAAGCTCAGATTGAAAATGAAGGCCAGAGGTGCACTGATAACTGAAGCAACGTTTTTGATGAAGCATAAGGGTAAATCATCAGGGGTCCGTGAGTACGAAGTCGGCCAGTGGGCAAGAAGTGTGTGAACCTCCTCAACATGGAACCATACGGAGTCCTCCATCATGGGGTATTTAGGATCTGAACTATGGCTTACTGTCCTGCCACTAGTTGTGAAAAACTTTTCAAACACATCTGCAAAGACCTCCGCCTTTTCCAGATCAGTTGTTACGATGGTATTATCCTCTCTCCGAATAGGCCCTAGCATTGCCTTAGTGAATAATTTGGACTTCAAAAATTTATAAAATGTAGCCTTGTTTTTGGACTCAATAACTTTCTTTTCGACGAATGAGTTGTATTTCCTAAGCCTACGCTCGAATACATAATTCAATTTCCTAAAAGCGGTCCAACTGGAAAGACTTCCAGTCCTGGTTGCTCGATCCCATGCAGCGGATCTACTATTGGCCAAGGCCTTTAGGTGAAATGGAAGCTCCATTCGGTTGGCGGGTACTTTGCTAAGTGGAACAAACTTATCAATTACATGATGAAGTATGGCGATGAACAGTTCATACATGTCATTCACAGTAACAACAGATCTGAAAGAACCATACCAGTCCACGCCAAGCAAGTATTGATTGATCGTATCGAAATCCGCATCTTTGAAATTCCTCTTAACGGCGAGGATTGGTTGCTGCCGGGAGATGTTCAAATCAAACGTGACTGAACTGTGGTCACTAGACCCAACAGGAACGCCTACCCTAATATCCGAGATAATTTCTGCATTAGTACTCAGTACAAGATCAAGAGTATTCCTACCCAGAGTGCTAGACCTGACATGTTGTGATAGGTTGTGAGTTGTGCACAGACTCAGGAAGGACTTTGAAACAGCGCTTAGATCCTTACGTGTGAGGTTTCTATTCCAGTCAATTTCGGGTATGTTGAAATCTCCTAGTACTATGCAGGAACGATCGCAAGATACCAGATCGCTGATTGCTTTAAAAAGTTGGTCACTCATACCCATAGGACAGCAGGGAGTCCTGTAAGCGACAACTATTCTCATATTGTAAGTACATGTAGTCATGTCGCAGCAAAGCAATTCATATGCATCTGTGACTGCCTCTTCAAAAATTAGAAGAGGTGAAAGATGTGATTCAATAAAAAGTGCTACACCACCTCCTTTCTTGATGGGCCTATCACACCTGAATGTTGAGTATCTAGAAAGGCTCTCTCCGAGGAGGGGCTCCACGCAAACATCTGGCTTGAGCCATGTTTCAGTAAGGGCTATTATATCAAAACCAAATCGCTGGATCAGGAAAGCTAGACTACAACCATTTTTGAGAATAGAGCGAATATTGGTCATAAAACATGATATCACCTTATCAGGGTACCGGAGATGTGTGCTCAGTTTGACATTACCATTGAACGAGGGGTTTTAAAAGAACCGGGAGCATTCGGTTGAGCATCAACAGTGGGGCCAGTTGGATTGTTTTGCGCATCCGTATTGATATGAGGCGATGTGGATTCACGTGCCATATTATCACGATTCAAATTCTTACGTCTTGCTACTCGTTCAGCAATTCTCGCCCTTTAAGATGTATCCGAGCAGTAAACCGCTTTCCGAAGATTATGTGGATTTTGTAGGAGAAAACGCCACAACAATTCACTTTTTTTCAAAAATTTGTTTAGAGGCCAACTGCTCGAAAGCGAAACCAACCCAGAAAACCAGGTTTTAATTGGAAAACATTTTGAACCTTTCTCTATTCGACTTAGAAAAAAGCGGAGTTGAGCATGGGTTCCTGGAGGAGAAATAATGGAACAAACAACTTATGCCCCCCCCCCCCTCCTGTATCATAGC
>JARK01001412.1:703615-746366 GCA_000688135.1 Ancylostoma ceylanicum
CCCCCCTCCTGTATCATAGCATCATCATCACTAATATAGAGCGAAGTCCAAACGGTCGTAGACAACGGGCGGGATCGCGGCGCGGGCACTCTGGTTGTCTGCTGCAGCGGGGCAGCGGGCCTACTGGGCAGAGACACGGAGGAAAACCGATACGTCCTGATTTACCGCTGCCTCGGCAGGTGCAGCAGGCAACCAGAGTGCCCGCGTCCCTTGTCTACGACCGTTTGAAGTTCACTGTACAACCTATTTCTAGCATAATTCTGCGCGTTTGTCATTTACCAATAAGTAAGAAGATATGAAATACAGGAATTATCGATCCGATCTGCCACTGCGAAGGAATTGACAGAGAACAGAAGCAGTGCAATACGCAACCTTGCGCATTGCAATGCGCCTGGACGCAGTGGTGCGCATGGAGTGAATGCACCACCCGGAGTCAGTGCGAGATTGGCATACAAAGCAGGTAATTGAGTAGTGCGAATATCCTTAATTTCCACGACAGATCTACTTCTTTTAGATCGAGGCAATGTGTTGGTGAACCTGGCTGTCACTGCTTAGGGCTTGCCGAAGAAAATCAACAGTGTAGAGGGCAAATCCCTTGCTCAACCAAAGCACCGTGTTAATTTAAAAGCCTCTATAGTTCAGCAGTAGTCGCTTAGACCGCTATTATGAAACAATTCTGTGTGAGCCACATATATTATAATAAAGTTTATACAGCTATTTAAATTCTTGCTATAATGAGATGCAAAAGAAGATCAACGACAAAAATCTGGCCAAACCAATAGCAGACGCAGGAATTTCACTAGGGCGTGCCCTGTGAAAAAGAGGTGGCCAGCCAAACGGTTCGGCAATTAAATCGTTGTGCTATGGGGAAACTATGAAATGGAATCGAATTGTTGCTAGTTTGCTGACGCAACCAACTTTTCCTATGTGTAGTGACGTGACAGCTAGCCACTATTGCTCTCAACTACTGTCAACACCCAAGCAAAACCACCAATTGCAACCATCATGCTATATATGTAACCAGCAGGTTGCCACCGCTACGCGGCGTCATCCGGCTGGCCCTAAGGGCTGCACGTGCAAAGTTAAATTGAACACTTTCACTGCCGGGATTTGCTGCCAAAACTGATATGGTTTTGTTGAAGTGACTTGATGGTGGGGAAGTGAGGAAAGCTGTACATAAACACATTTTTGAAGTTGTGGTAGTTGTAAGATCTCTTCTTTGACCATCAACCACGCTTGGAGGGTGAGCCTGCCACACAGCAATCCCTCCAGCAATCGCGGTGGCTGTCAGAGCTGAATTCAGAGTGATGGAAAACCTCTATAGACACGCCTTTCCGACCCATGAGCGAAAACGGCGAAAAATTACCTAAATTGATATATTAAATATTTTCGTGGAAAATGATTGTCTTATTCGTGATCGGCGTGTTGGAAAACTCCAACAGACACGTTTTTCCCGACATATGAGCAAGAATGGTAAAAAATCAATAAAATCGATATAATCGATATTTTTATGCACTATGGTTGTCTCATATTCGTGATCAGCATATTGGAAAACTCTTGTGGACATGCCTTTCCTGATATAAGCAGATTGTTAAATTCTCCTATGTTGGAGAACAATTGTTCACCCGCGCGGGGTACGACGCACCATCTCTACATAGTGGTGCGCACGCAGGCACAGGGTTACAAATTCTTTGCGATATATATGGTGTATGATAGAGTAAAATAACGGCCTTAATATGTCTGTAACGGTTTACGTGCGCGGGTACCAGAGCGTTACGAAATTCCACGACTGGTCAGTTGTGGTGATTGGCGAGGTCGTATAAAAAGGAGAAAACAGGTATGGCGAGGTTCAAAGAATGAAGAGAAGCCCTTATGGATAGAGAGTTGCGGTGCGGTAGCTCCACTGCTGTGATAAGGGTGCGCCGACACTGTCAGAGCTCCTATAGTACAGTCTGCATATTCGAATTTATGCTACTAGGAAGACGAGAAGTGAAATGGGCTCACGATCCATTCCTCCGAAACATTTTGCTCCAAGCAAGCTTTCGGAACTTCCGCGAAGCCACCTCGGGAGGCCTGACATTGCTCTGGGGTAGGTCCCAAGATAGCTCTGCGATAGTTCCGAACAAACTCCGCGAAACTTTCGAAATCGCAAGAGTGACAGAACTTGCCCAATATGGAACTTACCATAACTCAAGGAATAAGGTAGTCTCGACCAACATGAGAGATCAAAAACATGGGCTCACCAACCCCAGCAGAAGCCTTTCAAAAAAAAATTTCCATATTTTGCTTCGGCTTCTTTTACTGTTAGCTGGAGTCAAACAAGATCTATCACTGCAAGAATTGGATAGAAATATCCTTCCGATACGTTAGTATCGCCTATCATTCGTTTTGTCCCGAAGCTCCGCGGAATTTCCGAAAGCCGCACCTGCCGTGTGCCTTCGATAGTAAATCAAGCTCCGGGAATTTGTTGAAGACTGCCCAGACAAACTGTCGGAACTTCCGCGGAAGTTCCGAACAAGCTCCGCGGAAGTTCCGAAAACAACCTAGGGTGGCTTATTTTGTTCAAATGACTTCAACCGCAATTGGGTAAATGGGTGAAACCGAGCATCATGGAGCGATGGACGTTTCCACGACTCTCGGGACCAAAAATATGGGTCTTCGGGGCGACCTCAGGAGTGTCTTCGTGGCATAGCCGTAGCTGTTCTTACCTTCACTGTTGAGCAAGCATGCTCAGCAGGTGTGTCCTCTAACTGTGCTACGTACCTGCGTCAGGTTTAATCTTCAGTGATAATGTGGAAAAATTCGTTTTTGATGGAAATCTATGGAATTTTCGTAGTTTTAGGAATAATCCTAGGAGTACATCCATCTGGCATGAGCGTTATCTGGAATTCGTGAATGTGGATGCAATTATTGGATGAAAACAATCGAAAAAATTTCATATTTCACTTCGGCTTTCTGCAGTGCCAGCTGAAGTCGAGACAGAACATATCACTGCAAATTTTGAATGAAAATATGCTGTTTGGCACGATAGCATCATTGTTAATCATATTTGCTTCGAAGCTCCGCGGAAGTTCCGAAAGCCGCAAAGCTCCGCGGAAGTTCCGAAACTATCATTTTCTCTGCGTCTCCACTCGGAACTTGCGCGGAACTTCCGAGGAAGTTCCGAATAAATTGATTAGTGAGGTCATATTTCCGCAGAAGTTCCGAAAATCAGGCTCCAGTAGTAAACCAAGCTCCGCGGAAGTTCCGAAATTCGGCAAGGTCCGCGGAAGTTCCGAAGGTTTGTCTGGGTGTAAAGTTCCATGAACGTTTCAAAGCTACGTATTTCTCTGCGTTTTCGTTCGGAAGCTCTGCGGAACTTCCGCAAAAATCGACGAATGACGTCATACTTCCGCGAAATTTCCGAAAATCGGCAAGCCTCGCAGAAGATTTGAAAGTTTGTCTAAACTGATGTTTTTCCTTCATGAACATTCATACATTTCTTGGTAGCGTAGTGAATTTGAGCCTGTGGAAGCGAATGCGTTACAAAATCTCGAGGTCTTAGATTTTGACATTGATCCTCACTCTGGGTCTTGCGAAAACCAAAAAATACTTAGCTACTGGGGTCACGACTTCATTCGGAACAATTTCAATGCCCCTATGGGATCCCCACGAATTGGCAGCCACTTCGTTTCTGCTGACCACGTAACGCTCTGTGGCACACAGCCGCTCCGTTCACTCGGCTTCCGCCGCTCCACAGCGCGATGAGACAACAGAGTAATTCAGAAAATCTTTCTCTCTCCTCGCAGAATAGGTCAAGACGGTGCAATGGAATACAGTTAGGAGCTTGTCGAGGAACTCCACCATATTTTTGTATTATAATCATTATTTGTGCACATTAGTCAAGTATCGTGTAAATCATGTAATCAAGTAATCGATAGCCTTCCCTGCATAGAATGTTGCGGTTGCACGGCTTATCTGATCTTTGCCGCTATGAAGCAATGAGCAAAATCGAAGAAGCATCGACGCATCGACCCACGCCCCCTCCTCAAGTGTTGCCTCGTTGCCCACCGTGAACCCAGACTAAGAGCAAGTGGACTCAAGTTTCAAGTTCAAGTATCGTCGATCGTTGAACTTCTGCAGCTCAACTTCAAGTTAAAGCACGACTGAGTGAAGTTAGTGTTCTATTATGCTAACGTACTTTGGCTCACCGGCGCGTTAACTATTCTCTAAGTATCATTCTTCAGGTCCATTTACTCTCCTGGAGCCGGACGAACAAGCGGCGAGTACGTACGACCACAATATTCGGATGTATGAAGATTACCTATTGTTATTGTTATTGGTGCTATTAAGATGAAACAATCAAGTCCCGACTTGTACAGAAGCAACACTACTTCCACAAGTCCCGCGTGGCATTAAGTTAAAAGGCAATTTCACTGATCACTACAAAGCTACTCAATAAGTGTTTCAAAAATAAAAGCTGTGGGCGACTCTTCCGAGTGCAAAAACGGTCACGAGCAAGTGGGTCTCAATTTTCACCAGCAAGAAAACGGTTTAAATGCATCTGAACAGCCTGCGCTAGAATAGCATAGTATTCCAATCTGGACCACTTGTTTCCATGCCAACTAAGAAGTTGAATGAGGGAAGGAAAACAATGGGGAGAACAAAGAAAATTTGTCATATGTGCTATAAGTTTTTGTTCGCATATATAAGACATATTTTGTTGCACATGTGGGTGAAAAACTAGTAAGAATTTGATATCTTATACTTTATTCTCGAAGAAGTTATGAAGGAAGGACCAACAGTTCAATAATTTGGAATGCTTGTTTACATGCATGTACATATATACTAGGGGGCTTAAATTTACAAATGTTTCTTTTATGACAATATTACTATATCAAAGAGTACGACAACGCGAGGTGGTGCCAGAGCGGAAGCATAGCCATGCGAGCGGGAAAAAGTTCCACTCTTAGGTGAATAAAACTTTTTCGTGCCGGGAATAGCCTCGTTGAGCGAATGAGGATTTCTCATTCTGTACCGTGACGTACAGGGAACTCCAAATTACGCAGGCAAGAGGCGAGACAGTGGCGCGGCTCCCTCGGATAGAGACCAGAGGTTCTGCACACGGCTCTGGTTGCCTGTGTCTGTCAGTAGAGAACCTAACCACAGTGCCGCGCCGCGCCGCGATCCCGCACTTTGCCTGCGACCATTTGGAGTCCCCTATAACTATTTCTGGTTCAGCTTGCACTCATGACGATAAAGTGATACAGCTGCAAAGGGATCATGTTTAGATAAAAATGACCACGTGAATAGATTGTTCCAAAATGCGAGTATCCTTCCATGTGAAAGCACCTACTGATGAATTTGAGCGGTGACTGCCAAACGTGGAAAACTGGGTAATACGACTACGCAGAGATGACATCATGCTTAAACCTCAGGAATATGAAGAGTGAAGCGACCTTCACTGAGTAAGTACATATGTGCTGGAGCTGACAGCCGTCGAAATCCTCAATAAGTAGGGACTTTTACGAAATTTACTGCAGAAGTCCGTAGGTCTGATCAATTACAACATCTTCATAATGAGTTTAATGCAATAAGATTATGTATGGCACCAGCTCTCAGTACTGTCCGATCCATGAGAAAATAACCTCTCAAATACAAATAGTTAACACAATTGTTCGCGATCACTTTCCAGAGTGTGTCCTCATATGGGTGTGAAGGTTTGACGCCCGATTGAACGCTTTGTTACAGTGACTGCACACGTATGGTTTGACCTGAAACTTTTCTTTTAATACTTTCTGCAGATGAAGTTGAACTGGAGGAGATCTAATATTTACCGTTGTATGAGTTAATCTATGTCGAGTGAGATTACCAGGTTGACGAAAGGCACGACCACAGTGGTCACACTTGAATGGCTTCTCACCGGTGTGGATGCGCTGGAATATATTTTTTATATACAAACCCCTCTGAAACTAGTAGCACATTAGTAACCAGTACTTCTGCGTGACGGCGACAACTTTCGACGAGTCTGCGGCCCACTAAACAGAGTGCTTTTCGTGAAACGACGNCAGCTTAGTAACCAGTACTTCTGCGTGACGGCGACAACTTTCGACGAGTCTGCGGCCCACTAAACAGAGTGCTTTTCGTGAAACGACGTGGAATCAGCTGTTTCGCTGCATTCCCAGATCCCAAATTCACTGGTTTTTCTTTCAGTGCAAGTCATTAATCCAGGCCACTTCCGCAGCTCTTGTTGTGGGTGAACTGTTTGGGATGTACTAAAGTTTCTGAGAAAGTGAAAATTTGAGAGANCTCGTGATTTCCCAGATATTTTTTTTGTTGTTTTCACGCACTACTAACATTTTCCACGCGCATTCAATCGTTTTCATACCTACCTGGTTAATTTTAGGGCTAGTTTTGTCAAATTTTGAATTTTAACCAATTTCTCCTCCATTACAGCATTCCATGAAGTTTTCATTTTCCAATGTTGGTTTTTTGATCGCCACACATTTTCCAATGGGTATGTTTTCTGATGAATTTCAAAAAAGGCTGCATGTAAGACCAAAATCCTGAATGCGCAAAAATCCATCGGATAAAAGAGACGTAATTATCGACCATTTGATATCGGCCCTCACCCCCTGACCTGAGCAACTCGACCACTCCTGTTGTCCATATTCTAAATATGAGCTCTCACTAAGGACATTTTCGGCGTTCCTGGAAAGTTTTAACTTTATGGAAACGTTATGCAGCCTCGATACATCAAGTATATGCTAAAACCTTCGAGACGAAAATTTCCGTCGGTGCTACCTTTAATTGTCAGCAATGAAAAATTGCAAAAAAAAAGAATTAACGGTTAATTAAAGGATAAAGCACGCACTTCGGACACAGATTTGTTTTCGATTTGTGTTGCTACAGGCAATCAGATACTTGCAGGAAGTTGTCGAGGCTTGCTTTGTTATCGAGATTCAATCAAATGAAATTTGTGCCAAAACCAACGGTTTGTTTCTGTCCATCGCTCCAGCCGGTACTCTTTTCTTTCACCGTGAGATACATACCGTAAATTTACACAGATTTTAGGAGGGAGAGGGAAACAAAAAAATCAAATTACTGTGAAAGAGCACCTCTCATGGTTATCGGATTCAATATCATGACCTAAGATTCAAGATACTAGGTGCGTAAAAATTCACATGTAAACCAAAACGAATCAATACCATTAGATGTTGAGAGAAATTGTCCTCGGAAATAAAGGCAGGAAGTTTATAAAAACTACAAGCTCCTCTTGCTTACCTGACACTGAAAAAGAACCGGGGTGTGACCTGAGGGAATTCCACCAGAAGCCATGTCTCCTTCACTGTACATAGCTCCATTTTCAGTGTTCGTTCATGTAATTTTCCCCTTAAGATATCTATCTATTCAAAGTAGAGATCTGATTTTACCCCTGTACTACATATTTTCTAGTCTCCAAAGAACTCGCTTCCAGAAGCGTGGCCTTATCTGTAGAGAGGCTACTCTCCGGCCGATGTGTGCTCCTACATTGAATTCATCAGACCTTTGGTGATAGGAGGTGATGGGAGAATCCGTGGAACTGTACATTCTGCTCATTGTTAAGTGAAAAATATCTAATCGGAAGCAAAATTGCCAGATTGCTTTCTAACGCTGCACATGAATCACGCGCTGGGTCTCAGCAATTTTGGACCACCCTGTAGTTTCATGAAAAAATCAATTGGTCACAATAATGAGAGCTCTCTGATATCGCTAATACCGACATATTTTTTCAATGAATTAAGAATGACAATGTTGCTATTATTTTTAAGAGAAACAAAATCGTGGATAAACATTACGTTGGCCTTCGCTTATATGCAGCGTAGCGACTGGCATAACAGCATTCTGGAGTAAGCACTAGGAAAAATATGTACATATAATCAACGGTAACTATCAGCTCTCCCTAGGAGATTAGGTCGAAGAAGTTGGGTAAAATTATGTAAAGTCGAGTTTTCCCGTTAAACATACTCCGTCATAAGTCGGGAGGCGGCACTTAGTTATCCATGATGTTAGGTGCAGCCGCAGCGTATCAAGTCTATTTCTGGACTCTCAGAAGAATTTTAGCACATCCCATTAGATAGAAATTGGTGACATCAAAAACCAAAGGCAGATCTGGAAGGAGATCAAGTTTTGTGTGATTTATCTTCGAAGGTAATCATGAGATAGGGAAATACTCTTTAGAAAACAGGAAGACGCTTCAATGACATCAGAGAAGTTGATTTAGGCGTTTTCTTAAGACAGTTTTGTAATAGCATTTTGTAAAATATTGTATATTTTCATCGACTACCGAGACCTCCTAGTGCCGGCAGTAACTGTTCCTGCTCGTTGTGGCAGATGCCACGTTAGACTAAGTACCCGCATCCTCCTAAAATTTCCGCTAGAGCTCGTTTATCCGACTGGATAAAACATAATGGATACGGGCCCAGAATCTTCTTTTGCCATCTCAACCCTGGATATAATTGTCACAAGGGAAATGTGATCTATATTAAGGCTCTTCCTCCTTGCTGTAGTATCTTAAAAGGGTATCGACATATGAGAAGATTCTGAGCCCGTATCCACTATGCTTTATCCAGTCGGATAAACGCGCTCTAGCGGAAATTTTAGGATGCTCTAGAGAATTTGCTACCCAATAAAAACTTAGGCGCCGGCATGCAAATCCACTCGTTTCACCGCAGGTTATCTTTACCCTGCTCTTTATCTGCTCCATCTTCACTTCGCGTTGTTTCTCATCAAGACACCGCACTTGCGCCAAGAAATGAACACGTGGATAGATAAGGTACGTTGGAGAATCCAAGTGGGTAAAAGCTGGTGGAAACGGATGTACATATGCCTACTGTGTTTTCCCTCCCACGGTCAAATATAGTCAACTCCAAATGTCCGTAGACAAGAGTTGGGGCCGCGGCGCGGGTCTCTCGCTGTCTGCTGCACGGATTCAGCGTGGCATGCAGGACAGAGACGCGGAGGAAAACCGCGCCGCGGTCCCAACTCTTGTCTACGGACATTTGGAGTTGACTATATATTGGATACGGCTCCTGTTGTCAAAAACCCTCTAACTATACCTGGTCTATTCCTATATGTACTGTCTGTTTCACCAATCTTGCCACATGGCAGGCTTCCAAGGTGAGGTAGGTCTCGATAGTTGTTATTGGTCAGACATGTTTTGGCATATTTCCAGTTACTGATAGCGCTCAATTTCCATAATTCGACGTGAAACAAAATGCGCCTTGTGCAGCTACACACAAAACATTGAATTGCTCTAATTTTTGAAACAAATAGTGGCACATGGAGCAAACTAGTAAATTGGAGAGCACTTCGGGAGCTCTGAATTCTTCCTTTCAAAATGCTGACCTCATCTACAGCTCCGATCAATTCGAGAGATTTAAGTTCCACATTTGTGATGTGTGTTGCTACTTTCTCTTTTCCTGGACTAGCACTTCAGTAGCATCCACTCAGTGCAGTCTGAATACGTATCACTTGCATTCTAGCATTAATTATTCTCAATCGTGTTCGACGTGATGACAATGTGTGCACGATTCCATATGATTCACGCTCATCTGGCGCGAAATCCTGGGCCGTGAAGAGCCGCACTCAGCTCTGACAACAATGCGATCACTCTCTAATCCCCCAATCATCGCTCGCACATAATTGCCAATCGCTCTCCTTCTTAGACTATGTAATTCACCCTGCTGATGTTACGCAAGTCTATCCCTGTTGGTGAAATAAAAGCATTATGTTAGAGACGGCCATGTATGTATAACATTACACCTTCACGCCCTTACTGAGGAAATAGTTTTTCAAGGAATTGAAGTGTTAAAAAGCAGGTGTTGATGGGCACCAGTAAAAGCTGCTGCAACATGCTGCATTATTCATCAGTCAGACGAATAAGAAACACTCTCGCAGGAGATCCCTGTTGAACCAACACTTCCATGGGGAAAATTAAAGGCAATTACCATATATAGAACAGGATGGCTACTGCAGTTACCTTATGAGTAATTAGCGTATTGCTCCGGCTGAACGTCTTATCGCATACGTCACATCGGTACTTCTTTGAGTTCCCTCGTCCAGTGTTCTCAGCTCTGGCAGTCCGGAAAGCCGGTGTTGGGCGACTGGCGAAGTAGTCTAAATATAAATTCAATCTGTATCTGGTTTCACTGCTCAAGTCAGTCCGAAATCTTTCGCTGTTTCCAAAAAAAGGGGCCATCAAATGCTAAGCAATGGACGTTTCGCTCGATATCGAAATGTCGACATCGAGTTAATCGAATAAATCGAATTCTCTCCTCTATTTGATTATTCCATATGATGAATACATAAATAAATCTTGTGGAGTTATCTTAATATTCGATATCAAAACAAGCTTAAAATTCGACTCGCTCAAACGGCGACTATTCGAAAGATGAATCGAGTCAATCGAGTCAGATGTCTACTAAGCACCAAAATCTTTATCATCATACATTTCTATTATATTAGGTTGGTCCAAAAGTCTTGCACTCACATTTATTTTCGATCGAAAATTTTTCGGAGTTGAATTGGAATTCTTTGGAAATAGAATGTGGTAGTGTTCTACCAGTTGTCAACTATGAACCAGGTTCCATACGTGAACAATAAAGGTATGATTATTTCAAAGTATGTATAGAATTCGGAGCAAGACTTTCCGACCAGACTAATACTTGGGTAGATGCCAAAATTGCTTGATAAAACAATATTTTAGTGCCTGTAGTGGTTTTCTCACACTTTAATAAAACAATTCACCAGAATTAGCGTAATCCAACAAAGTCTTCTGATGATCTCACCTTTGTTTGAGATCTGCATCATCGCTGAGTGATGCCGTAGGGAAGATAAGGCTCCATAGTGCAATGCTTGGTGCATAACTTGAAGCTTTGAAAAGTATTCAAACGGCGACGGAAGAACGACTTTCTGAAGCAGTAAAGTTAGTAGTAATGTTGAAATGACATTTTTGTTACTGTTGATTTGTATTATAGTAACTTTATCAATGTAAAGGGAGGGCCACGAGCTACTAGTGTACAGCGTCCGCTGACTTATTTCGCAGAGCTATCATCAAACTTCTAACAGCTTTGAAGAATGTTTGATAGTGCTACATTCACACTAGTTTTCTATTACAAAACTGGAGTGGAAACTTATGGAATAACACAAAAAAACCTTTTGACTGGTGAATCACGGCGCTGTCAACTGCACTAATTAGGAACCCCGTAATTTTGAAGCAGCTGTGATTTTTTCATCCACTTTGAGTGGGTGGTTTTGGTGGAGAAGCGTGGATCGACGTGGTGAATCGTCGTGAAGGTTTTGTGGGCTTTCGACATGAAAACGCTTTACAGGACTACATTTTTGAAAACGGCTTTGATACCAATCACCGCAGAAATAACGGCTAGGTAAAAAAAAGTTGCTTTAGCTGAAAATATCTTGATTCTTTTACCCAACTCAACACATAGAAAAACAATGAGAATTAAAGAATTACGACATTTCAGCAGACGTGGGACAGTAACTTATGGCCTACCCTATATATGTATTCTACTTCGTCACCTGCTCTTGGATAAAGCTGACGGGACTCCTTTGAATAAACCGTAGAGTTTGTGCTTATTATAGGAGATTGTGTTGGGCATGAACAAAGTATTATTCACAACTCACACGGGCACAAACAGAGTAGTATCCTTCCCTCATGAGGAAAGTGAAAGGAAAGTACTGACGGGCCCATTAAGGGTGAACAACTTATCCGGACAACCTGGAGCGGCAAACAAAACTTGTAAAATAATCTGAAGATAGCCAGGTTCAATAAATAAAAAAAGAGATAAACATTCATGGAAGTTATCCAGACAGTTTTGTGAATCTTTGAAACGTGCATTCTTTTGGAAAAGATCCACGGAATAAAGTTGTGCTACGTACCATTGAAAACATTGAGTGCAAAATTAACGAATGTGTGATGCCGATTTGGACGGCGAAGAATCTTGGTGAAGGATTCGCAGCATTGAGCGTCTCCAGCTCATATTATAAGAAATTTCTTCGAGGAAAGAGAAATTTTTGGAAATGATCCAAGCAGGCTTCCATGTGTTCTCTGACTACATTGTAGATTACAAATATCGTTTCCCTGGATTAATCTGGGATAAGCTGAGCAAAATGCTTCACGAAAACCAGAAGGGGGGGGGGGCAACTCCTTTTTAGGTTTCATCATTGTTACATAAAAATTTTAACGGAAAAAAGACAGAGAGAAGGAAATCAACCGATGCAAGACAGCAGAGGCTCAAAAACTGAAAATCTACATTATACCACTTATGGGTTTTTATAATTCATACTACAGAAAAAACAATGAATGCAAAGCGAGGTGATCCCATCAAATTAAAAGGTTGAAATCACAAAATTTCATCGATAAGGAATCAATAGGTGGAGGTGGATCTCTGGAGAGCTCTAAAACTTCTTGGTGCCAGCCACTCCCTTCCAAATGAATCAATGGTTACCAATTGCTGTTTAGGTTTCAGCAGGAGAGCAGATAGCGAATTAAATCCCTGCACAGGTTGTGCGATGACTAAAGCATCCAGGAATTCCGAAGAATTATATACACTGGTTTTATTCAAAATAATTTCATTAGCTTGCAGCAGTAGGGGTGCTACACTATAACTATTACTTTCTGTCATAGTACGACCCACCTGCTGTAACGTATGGTCCACTGCAGACCGTGAACATACATCGGAGCAACCTTCTCGGTTGCTTTCAATCATATTTGAGATCAGTCGTGTCAGTCTGCTGGCACCATGTTCTCGTTCTGTGTTCCTTGACTGGGGCGAACTTGTTGCTATGGATGCGGCGGTTAATGAAGAAGAGACGCTAGAAAATCGCTAAGATCGTATGGCAACATTGAAAACGGAGGTGAAAATTTTGAATGTTGGTGCATTTTCAATGAAAAATCAAATGATGTGAGTAACTTTCAGTTCCCGATAGTTTTTTCGATCCTCTTTATATTCGAAAGCAAGCCTATTTTTGTCCTTTACCAATCCTGGGCAAATGACGAATCCAATCCAAAAATGTTGTTAGGTGAGACGAACACTGCCTTGCTCAGCAGTTGTAACAGAACCTCATGCTGCCTCAGCTACAGTAACCCAGCCATTCTTAACCAAGGCGCCACCGTTTAATTATTAAAAGTGCTTTTCTATTGTAAACAGAGGGCTGGAGGCGAAAATATTTTCGCCAAAGCCGTGAAATCGGCGAACACAAAGAAAGCTGACGGAGTTAGCATAGTTTTATGAGGAAATGTCACTGAAGCCGGCTGCTCAGCACCAGAGGTTACGGAAGAGTGAGAGTTCTCAAATATCGTTTGAACAGGGGTGCTAAGATTAGACGTACTTGCTTATCCTACTTGTCCTACTTGAAAGTAATACTCAAAAGTAAGTGAGATGGAAGTGTGATGGGCTAAGGATGTGCTACTCAGGATAGTGCACGAGGGTGACTGAATGAGCATTTTTGTGCAAACGAAAACAGCATCTTTACCAATCCTGGGCAAATGACGAGTGTTCCATGTTCTCTTCAGCTGCATCCTCCACCTTCTCCAGTAATGAGTCAATCAAAAAACTCGTACTGTTTTTAACCGCCATGAGTTTTCTGAAACGTTCACACTGCAGAATTTTGTCGCAGTGGAATAATTCCACAAAATAACAGAAGATAAAAAGGGGAAGTAGAAGCGACGCGGTCTTCCAGAAGCAGGTATCAGCTTCACCTCATTGTCAGAGCGGCTGGCTGATGTCCTTACCATTTTTGATGCAGTCTAACTGTTATGATGGTGTTCGAAGAGATCTCGCATTGGTGCTTTATGTCAGGCAATAATGGCTCGCAGCTCAATTCACTAACGCAGTAAAAAATTATTGCAGAACTGATGCTGCTCGATGAGGTCGTAATAACTGCAGGAAAAGACGTAGGAAAATCTCATGGAAGAACATACCTCAAACATGAAAATGAAGACGGACTGGGTGAATTCGAATCCTAGAACTGGACCTGGTAGCAGCTGAACGGCTTCGCAACGCTATTTTCGGTGCTCAGTTGGGTGGTAGGCAATAAGATGTCACTAACACCAGGCTTTGCAAACACCTACAGTATGCTGGGCCCAGAAAGGCGGGGCGTATCGCGCATTTCCTCCGTTGCTGCACTCTAATGCTCTGTACCTCTCCAGTCTCTCTAATATATTATCTACTCTATTCGCCTGAATAATTGACGATATAGATGATGCAGGAGTATTATATGAACAACTGACTCGCTTCGACAGCCCAAATATTTGGATGGTATACGGTAGAGACGGAAGTGCCAGCCGAGTGCTACGGTAGATGTGAAAAACATTCGTCTGTGGAGGCGCACGGGGCATAATGAAAGATGAAAGGATGGCATGTAGAGACATGCGATTGCACAGGCGAATATTGATCCCTTATTTCTTCTTGTGATGCTTCTTTCGGGATTCTCATGAGTGTATTGCAAGTAGTTGGACTTAAGCATAGCTTGGTCATGTTGGATAATCCTTAACTCTGTTTACATGAATGTTTAAACTGTTCATACATTGAGAGCTCACTTTGCAGCGCTGCTCACAGGGGAGCAGGAAAATGGCGCGATTCTTGGGCCCCCACTAGCCACAGACGGGATCTGAGCGGCACACCCTCCGTGAGGTGTACTGTCGCATCCGCGGTTTGCTTGGATTTGTCCATCAGGACAACATGTCTATCCTCCGCCACATTTTCAACGTTGAAATCGTTGACCTTTGAGTGTTTATAGTTTTGAAGATATGCCATTGAACGAACTATTCCGAGATTGAACATATTTGGATACCCAAGGAAATGCCTTTTCTGAAATATCTGAGCGGTAAAAAAATTAGATAAATTTCGTTGAAACCTATCAATTGTAAAGAGAGGTGCAGCGATCATAGCAGTTTAATATGACTTCAAGGATTCTTTGCCTAGTATTCTCCACCATGTTTTACCATTCTTTCCCACGATAGGATAATGATGGGAAGGTGGAAAGTTACCCCGCCAAGGAGATTCAGGCAAAGCACGAGGCGCCGCGTCTTTAGGCAGCAGTTCGCTGGTGCCAGCCTGTCCATGCTGCCATGGACTGGGACTTTAAAAAACAATTCATGTTGTTAAGTGAAACACTTCCCATGTTCTAAGGATATATCACTTGCTTCATTCAGTCTTCCAAATTCAACTTTCTAATGCTTTTTTCTAATAATTATTCTTTTTCGACGCGAGAAGGTATTACGGCTGGCAGGAGGGTGCCCAGATACCGTTTGACTGTAGAGACAGCCAAAGGATCGCCCCCTATGTCACCACCCTCTGCACAGTAAGACTTCCCAAAAACAGCAGAAACGCGCACCTAAGCATTCTTCAAGCAGTGCTTCTCATTTTACTTTCATTTCCTGTCCTTTCATCACCCTTTCAGATCTGTGAATATTTAAACATGTAGCAACCACCGGGCGTCGTTCGGCGTCGACGCAACGCAGCTCCTTCGCTACTACACCAACTCTGATTTCGGTTCATTGAGCAATGACATGATGCGCAGCTGTTACTCACGTAACCTGTAATATCATGCTAACAAATCTCGTTCCCACAAGTGCACCATAGTAATTGCTTCCCGGATACAGTAGCACCACCGTGGCACTAGCCTTAATTGCGCTCCCGTCATGTTTGTCAAAATATCCATGAGAGTAAGAGCTGCACAAATTACCGATGTTTCTTGTGATGTTTTCTTGAACTAAGGGATGTGATATGTGTTGCAACATACACCACCCAAGCCAGAAAACACCAGAACACGTGCCGACACATGGAACTGGCGCTTATGATCGCATCCGTAATTAACAAGGAATGCTCCGCTGGCAGGAATTGGTGGTTCGCCTACTAATTGCTCACACATCTTTGCTAAATCGACACCTACGCAAAGACTAGGAGGATTTCGAAACCTCCTCTGACCTCTACGGAGGTGCGCATGAAGTATATATCATCGAAAATCAAAGCAACTTTTTTGTCGAAGTTCTGGTGGAGAAAAGTAGTTCCATTGGAAGATTTACCCATCTGAAAGGCTGCTGGTCAAAATTAATCGTAAAAATTCTACTGGATACGCCTTGAACGATGCCCTTTAGAAGAGCTTGTTGGAAGTCATCAATTTTCTGACGATGAGGCAAGACGCTTCTACCGCACGCGATGATGCTTATTAATAAGTCACGTATCTGGCGTCTCGCTCTCCACTAGAGCCCCAAATTTCGATGAAAAAATCGAAGGAGTGCCACCGGAAACCTGAAATTCATTCACTATAGGTTTTACTAGGGTTGGTGACAGAGCACTATGTCTTAACAAGAGGTCCTAGTTATTTCATATTAGCATTGGGCTCTGATGGGATCTATAAGGGAATCAAAATTCCATATTATTCACCACACGCTTCTTATTGAAGAGTTCACACTCCTTGGAATAAGGACAGTAATTGGGATACAATGTCCATGGTAGTATTTATGCTTGAGGTGTTATTTTGGTTAGAAAAAAGGTCGCAGAGTGACTGTTCCAATCAGATAATTATCTTCTGCTTGTGAGAACAAAACTATATACATTCCCTGGATTAAGACAGAACTTCTCCTGGATTATGAGAAAATATCGGGTATTGGCTTAAAGGCAGCATTCACGGAAATTTTTGTGCTGGAGATTTCGCTGGATTTCGGGATTTTCAGGGACGATGAACTCATAGGCAGTAATGAAACAGCGCGAAACACGCCGGAAGGCGGCAAATGAAGGCACCGTTTTCCATGCGTCCAAAGCGCGGACGAGTTTTCCGTTGAGGGTATACGCGCGTAGCGCCAGGAAATCCTGTGGATGGTGCATATTATATACACTACACTGTAAACTATTCCATACACTACACTATACACGGCTCTAGAACACGCGCCGCATATCAAGTCAATGGCGTTAACTGGCACGGCGAACACCAAAATAGCCATGCTCCCGTCCGTGCTGACGGCAGTATCTCCGCAATTAGGCGGTTATTCTTTGTGTTCAACTCACATTACCTTTGCGATTTACTAGCAGCCGGCTACACGGTAAGTCACTCAACTCAAAAGTAAAATTCTCCGTGAGTGCTGCCTTTAAGGCAAGCCATCCAATTATTTTCTATATAGATCCTCTCGCTTCAGTTCCCTGTTTATTACAGAGCACTCTCGAGCAATTCTAATAAAAGAATAAATGTTACAAGAAATATGATTGTTAACCTTCAGTTATGGCGTTCGTATTGTGGATACAGAGAAATTGGATGCAGATCAGGTTTTCTTCATGAGACGCCGCAGTTAGTGCTCATCATCAAAACACTGTGATGAACAGGAGCGTGTCGAAATTCCTTGAGTCATCCCTTCTGCTTTTTTTCACACAATCCAATGAGGTCATTGCCGACACTACTTCAAAAGCAGGACAAGCAACACTAGCCAGAAGATAAACTTTGTCCAGCTTCCTTCTTCGGGAAATACGTGGACAGCCAGGTGCAGTTGTGGTTGGACAATGATGCCCTTGCATAGCCGTCGGTAAACCTAAAGGTAGAATGTTGACATGTGTTATAATGGATTTGTGTTTGATGAGTTGCGAAACGTCTGGAGGGATCACCTGGCCTCTTCATGCTGAACAAACAAGCATGAATGAGGTTCAGTTGCCTTGTGACGCTAATCTCCGTGTCTTCCTTAGGCGCTCTAAAAATGACGACCCTCCTGCTGTCATGGGGCAACGACGTGTATTCTGCTCAGACACTATAGAAACCCACGCATAAATTGTAATGAAAGGTCACGTCTGTGAAACAAAGAATCTGAGAAATCTTCAAATGCAACAATATTGGAAAGGCTACTCACCTTACATTTTGGAGTGTAATGATCACATTAGGAAATGAAGGGTGAATGTTGGAAGGAAAGCAAAATCGTGGTTTTTTTTACATCGTTATGTTGATTGAGTGGCACATTCCAAAAGAAACCACACGATGTGCGTTTAGCAGGTATATACGTATGATTGCGAGTGCAGAGGAAGACTCTCTTTTTAGCGAAAAACAGCAACTTCAGCGAATTTCTTTCTATTCGGCTTTTTCTGCTTTTCTTTGTCCACTACATCGCAGGATTGAGCCTGCCGAGCCTGCATTGCACTTGGAGATTTGCTCTTCCAAATTCTCCAAATTGAGGAAACCTGAGCGCGCTCATGAAAGTGGTGAAAGGGACTCTGAAAATCTTAATGTTGATTATTCCCTTTCCTGTTAGGTTGGACCCACACAATCTTCATTAAAAGTTTTAGTGAATTCGTAAGCGCCCACCTCTTCTGGTTCTGAAACTACTTTTTCCAATTTTTTCAGGAAAAAAATCTAAGTCCATATTTGCTATAGATTTCAGCAAATTGCTTTTCAATCTAGATCATATTACTTAGAAGACCCGATTTGAGCTAGATTCTGCGAAGGCATGGAAAGGATACATTTTCCGGTAAATTCGCGGGGAATCCTATGAAAACACGGCCAAAGTTACACAGATGGAGCGGGAACGATAGCCGATTGCGTCACATCGCTTCGCGCAATAAGGTAACTCAGGTAGAAGAGGATTAATGAGGGAGCAGTAGAAAGGTTGGATCCCTGACTGGCAACATTGCGAGGTGGGATTTGGCTAGATGCCTTTCATCCAAATTTCATTGGAATTTCAGAGTTAGTGGAATTTTCTAGAGGTGCACACGGTCCGTGTGTGAGGGCCAATATAATTCAGATTTTAGCACAGGATTATAGACTGCGGCACCGTAGTGAGGTGTCACACCGTCTGTGGACGCTTGTCACAGGGCACGCGTAGCGTCAGTCCGTTTTGCTTTTCACACCTCGTGAAAGAACAGCCAAAATAGTTCGAAAAGTGTCCTAACACAATCTAGTACCTTATTCGTCATCTTAACTCGAATATGACTTGTTCTTGAAAAGAAAAGACTCAGAACAGCGGCTACGCATGCGCTGTCTTCCCGGGGCCTGACGCGCGGCGATGGTAAGTGTCCGATAATTGTACACCCCACACCAATACCGACTGTCACCTCACTCAAAGCTGACGACTTGTGAGTTCCCTGAGACAAAGCAGCTGATCAGATGAATGATCAGATGAACGTTTCTTACGCCCGCTTCTGATGTACTACTCAATATTGAAGCGGGGAATCTCTTTTTCACAGCCTCCAAAAATAGAACTAGGAGGTCAGCACAGCAAGGTAAACAGCGGCATACGTAACACATCAGAACCTTAAAATCAAAATTGCGAAGTCAATGCCCCATCAAAGTAGATGTTGTAACTTTATTGTCCCCATAATTTTTGTGTTTGAGCAGCACCATTTAATTTATGAAACCGCTTCAGTTGATTCCTTGAAAAATTCTGACATCGGTATCAGGGGTGCGCATAATTACGATTTACGAATTACGATCAACGGCCATTTTTTACAGATTTTTTTACGATTTACGATTTACGAAAAACTACCCGAAAATTCGTAATGAAATCGTGGATAACGGCAAGGAAGGATATCGCCATATCGCTTGCTTCAATGCCCAGAAAGTTTTTTTTTGATCGGACTCCTACGAACCAGTAGATAATATCCAAAAGCAGAGGAGAGCATAGAGCGAAAAGCATGGACGAAGAGCGTTAGAAGTATTAGGGTGTAAAACTATGGATGCGCGTTTTCGCGTAGAATGAAATTTATTCCAAGAAACCATAGCAGAGCTCCCCAATCAAAATTGTGTGTGTGCATAGTTAATCTCAACCATCGTCTTCCATGCAGGATATGAAGTACGTTCTTGTAGATGTCAGTGCGCTGTGAATCGGAACAGGCGCTTACCCGAACCCCTATTTCCTCGCGGTTTTTTCCCTTTTTTCTTTGTGAGGGATGTATCCTAGCCAGAAATAAGTAGTTGTCTGATAGTGGCAAGTCTCAACTACTTGGCGGCTGAGGCAGGACTTCCCACCTTATTTCTTCAGTTTTTTGTTGGGCATTTTTCGTCGCCCTTGGATGGGCCTGGTTGTGAAAAATTTCTACGTAGTAGCCCTTGGTTTGAGCAGATGTTGGTAAAGTGGCTGGCCTACGTGGCCCAACTGCCGTAACTGTCTGTATGAAACTCAGCTTCCCCCACTGGACCACTGATTTCATATTTTACTATGAATACAACGTCTCCTTTTGTATGCGGGTAGGCATGTTCTGGAGCCTAATAGCGTTGCTCTCTTTTGCTGCCCCGCAGCGGTTTTTTGTGAATGCTTTCGCAAGATGCCCATCCCTTGGTAGGTAGTGAACATTGTTCAAGAAACTTGTTCTTCAAGGTAGTACATAGAAGATTTCGTTTGATGGCGGTTCCCACCACAACTCGGCAACTCCAGTTGACAGCCTCTCAAAATTTTTTAAAAATCAGAAATTGAGATTTGCCAGACGAATTACATACCAGTGAATGCGCAAAGAATTGCTTTGCAAGATACTCTAAAACACTGAGCGTATCCCTTCGAGAATACTCCGATAAAGATGGAAAATTGTGCACGCATTTATAGTTTCTCACCCTAATGAATTCGACTCCATCTGATAATTGTAGAGGCCTTGAATTGCTCCCTATACTGTGGCTTGCTAGGGCAGCCAATGTCAGCGGTTCATCATCCCGTACTCCTTTGGTACCATTTTCCCGACTCGGGAGGGATGAATGACTTCGGCGGCATAGAAGAAGATAGAACCGATTCTGTTGATTCCACGAACACTCGCTGGATTGATGAGAACTCTGCAGTGGTACGTAAATAATAATGTTTCTCTCGGAACTAGACTGCAGGTACAAACATCAAGAAAAATAAAATTCTGTATTTTCACTCTGATGTTATCATTCTACGAGCAAGACAGGGGGAGTTTTGCGAGGTTCGACATGGCAATACTTTAGAGCACTTTGAAAGTTACTTTGTCATTATACGAGCTGAAATGTGTCAGTAGTACACGGAACTTCAGTCACGATTTACGATTTACGGCGGTTTTGGAAAGTTCACGGTTTACGATTTACGAAATTCAAATCTTCTGTTACGCACATCCCCTGATCGGTATCCGTTCGATTGGTCATTCCGTAATTTGCAAATTTATCTCCTACCTTCCAATCAACTTCCGCTGCACTGCAAGAGAAGCGGGCGATGTTCAGTTGATATAGGAATGATCGAAAAGAAGATTTCGTCACAAGAGATGGTTATTGACAGCCCTGAGGCGGGGCCAAATCAGACTGCTGCGAAATTACTCGCCGTTTCACGGTATGCATCAATAAACTTTCCTCTTATGCCCACTTTGTATCTATTACATGAGCTTGTCACTTATGTGTGTATAAAACGAAGAGAAAAACAACAATTGAAGCACAACAATCTTTTGCTAAAATTAGAAAAACAAACTAATAAAACAAAAAATTGGAGTAATTTCAAGTCAACTTTTACGACCTTCGGGTTGAGCTTTCTCTTCTCGTTCAAAGGCTGCTAGAATATTCCGACAGCTCGTTTATATGGTCTTTATGGGTTTGCAAACAAGAAACCATATCGCACTAAAATGTTTGATTCGATTTCCTATCGAGGTGCGCGCTTGTTACAGAAGCTACCTAGTGATATACTATCTTCACCAAACGTTTGTGTTTTCGGGCAAAACTACGGAAACTACGGAAAGTAGAACTCTCACATACATTGGGATTTAGCGACTATTAATATGCTCGTTCATGTACTTCTTTTCAGCAGCTTTGGTCAGCGTAACGGCTGCGGCTCACTAACTACTTCTTCCCGGCGACTTCTGCGTTTTGAATTCCCACTACATGTTGTTGATCTAATAGTGTTACTCTATTGCTGTCGCTGTTTCGTTCCTGTAGGCTTAGGAATGTGCTGATGTGCTTCTTTGACCTGTGTAGCTCAACGTTATATTTATTGCGTTTTGATGCGATTACCAGAGGTCTGCTTGCCGCTGGCCGTTCTGCTCCTACCGGAGCTGCAAGTCCAACGGTGTGAGCTAGTATACCCGTTTGTCGAACTTCTTGCTGGTTCCGATGACTCTCAATGAAAACCAGGGCATCTTGCTAGCTGATGTGGGTGCACGGAGCGACGTCAGGTAAGACTTGTAGTACCTTACCCATTTTTGCGTTACCTGGGCTGTTCCCTGTCCAGGCTGTTCCCTACCCATGTTATTCTTGCCAAAATAGTGAGCCTACACCGCTTTCTAGCAACACCAGTTACCAGCTAACATTGCACTATTTCGCAGCCGCATTAACGAAACTGCCTTATAGATATAATGGTAATTAATGGAATAGTTTTGATTTAGTTCAAATGTGTTTACTTCGTCAATTCGCTCGAGTTTTTTTTTCTTGTGTTCGTTCATTCTAATTCTACTCTTACCTTATGTTGAGTGACCGTTTTTTACAGATGTCTGTAGTGCACCATGAGTGCAACAAATAAGAATAAAAATAAATTGTAAATAAGAATAAAAATAAAATAATAAATAGAATAAGAATAAAAATAAATTGGTGTGGATGTTTCCAACCTACACTGTCTGTTAACGAGATATATGAACTTTTCATCACAATACTCACTCCATCGATTTATTCGTCCCACTCGAACAGATTCCAATCAACAGAACCCGTATTCCTCGTTATCTTTTTGAACTTGACAGAAAAAGAACTCTAGCATGGGAACGAGCTAAATCTGACAATACCGCTAGAAGCTGGGAAAAATTCAAACAACTGAACAATAGGTTCGATCGAAAACTATTGAAATACAATGAATCTATTGAAAAAAAACTAGTTGAGTCCAAGAATAAAACGGCGTTTTTCAAGTACCTCAATTCCAAACTACGACATAAAACAAGTCTAGGACCATTAAAAAGAGAAGATGGAGTGCTGATATCTTCTGATGCCCAAAGAGTGGAAGCATTTGCCGAGGTATTTGAGGAAGTTTACGCCTCTAGTGCCTCTGTCGACCAAGTTTCTTCCCAACCATGTTACCCTACCATGCAAGACTCCATATGGTTTCATGCTGATGAAATATTCAATCTTCTCTCGAAATGGCCGCCTTCTCATTCTAAAACACCTGATGAAATCCCACTACAGTTTATTCAAAATATTGCCTCCATTATCAGTGGTCCCCTAGCATACATCTTCAACTTGTCATTCATGAAGGCAGACATCCCTGAACGATGGAAAGTTTCGTTTGTCACGCCCATTCCCAAAAAGCCTCACTGTTGCTCTCCAAGGGAGTTTCGTCCTATAAGTATAACTTCGATTTTTGCTAGAACCTTTAAAAAAATACTGAAGAAAAGAATTTGTGCGCATCTTGAAGAGAATTCGATCATCTCAGAGTTCCAACATGGATTTCAAAAAGGAAAATCGACAGTGACGGCAATGTTACAGTCCCTCATTGACTGGACTATGTCATTAGATAAAGGGGAATGTATCGACGTTGTGTACCTTGACTTTGCTAAAGCTTTTGATCGTGTATGCCACAGGAAACTTATTATCAAACTGCAACAGGTTGGAATCCATCAACGTATAGTTGCATGGATACAAGCATTCCTTTCAGAAAGAACCTTTGTAGTGTGCGTAAATTCATGCCTTTCGAGACCTCGGCATGCAACCAGCGGAGTTCTGCAGGGTGGTGTACTCTCACCAGTACTCTTCAACATTTATACCTATGATTTACCCTCAGCTATCATTTCTACAGGTGCCAAAGTTAGTGCTTTTGCAGACGACATCAAAATTTACTATGCTAATAAAAACGCAACCGATTTCCAAGTGTTACAGAGGGCTGTAGACATAGCTGAGCAATGGTCTAACCTGTGGAATCTCCCTCTGTCCAGAGAAAAAACTAAGGTCCTTCATCTAGGGTCCAAAAATCGATTCCTGACGTATAAAATTGGTGAAAATTGATTAAAAAAAATGGTGATGTGCCAATTCAAAGAGTTGAACAAGTTAGAGATCTTGGTTTTCTCGTAACTGAAAATTTAAGCTTTGATTTGCACTGCGAAGAAATATCTTGCAAGNTTTTCTCGTTCCATGCATGAGTTCTGCATGGGTTTTGCATGGGTATGCATGGGTTTTGCATGGATTTACCATTGCTGGAATAGAACTATTGATTTAAAAAAAACCGTGTTTTGCATGAGCACGCATGTCTTAATTGTGGAATTTGCATTTTTCAATCTCATGCAAAACACGGTTTATAAGTCTCCTGAGTAGGTATGTCACATGCGTTGCAAGAAGAAAACCGTGCCAACGGAGATCGCATTTTTGAAGGCAGCAACCTGAAGGCATGATGCAAGAGGGTTCGATTTCGTAATCTGCCCCACTCACTACTCATCCTAAAGTTCAAAAGCTGCATTGCAATTCCCGCGTTTGTCAAAATAGCGACTTTTATCTACTAGCATGCAGAACTTCATGTCGTATTACATATCACACTCGTAATTTCACTCGAAACAAAGATAGAGAGAGGTTTGTAAAGGTTTCCAATTTATCTTACAACGAGGGTTTCACATTTTATCTAGAACAACGTATCCAGTTTTACGTATTTGCATGGCCGCGGTTACCATGCTCCAGCCGCAAGTTTGTTCAAAGTTTAGACAAGAAAAATTGAAGACTGGAGAGTGAGCAACACCCATCGTAAACTTCCCAACACAATCCTTCCTCAGGATAGTACAACATCACACGTGCTGCATTAAAGCTACAAAGAGTTTATATTCTAATGGAAACCGATGATGCTTGTGATTACTTATAAGCCTCGCAGCAGCAAACGCAGTCATCGCTAAGCCATTCAATTCCACTGTGAGATTCATCGAAAAATTGAGTTCTTGGTCCCTCAAGACCCCGAAATTCGGCAAAATTTCGAAGAAGAAGATTTAAATGGACCCCAGCTTTAAACTTGTCAACATCAATCCGATCGGAATGGAAACCATAAATTGAAAAAAAAAAACTTACTGGCTTTCCATTTTGATTTGCTCGCAATTGAGAAGTTTCCTTTCACTGTTGAAACGTTTCCTTTCAGTTTCGTCACTGATGAGGTCTTCCAGATTTTTAATATCTTCTATGTTTTTGAGCTGAATAGAAAATAATCGAAGTGATCTACTAGCAGTGTAAAGAAGTGCACAGAAAAAATCGAACCTTTGCAACCTTCGTAATAAAGTGCTTCGCTTGATCATGAGAGAGCAACCTAAGAGCAGCATGCACAAGAGATGTAGCACTGTTTTCACCACATGAATAATCTCCGTTCATAGGGTTCATGACGATTCCAAGCTGAAAAGTAAAATATAACATTCTATTTCTGACAGTAAACCTTAAAACTTTATAGGTGAAACACCTTTCTAACCCAATGCTCCAGCACTTTCACCGCCTACGAACAAGTACGGCCCAAAATGATCTACAAGGTGGCCCATAATTATGGTGACATCATATCGGCTTCCACTTCAATTTATTTTGGGTTTCTGTTTCTTCCTGGATTACACTCTTCCGAAAAATTTCGTAATTTTACTAGGGTACTTGAAAAAACAATTCTCATCGTGTTATCCTTTCAGAAGTTCCGCGGAACTTCAAAATGACGTCAAAGCTTCGCGGAAATTGTGTCGAACATTGTGCCAGCCGTGCGTTTTCGATACTAAATTTTCAATACTAAACTCACGGAATTTCGATAATTTATGGAGCATCTATGGATCACACTGATTTCATACAGCCCGCTACTCCTGCTCCTTAGAGGGAATCTGAGCGCATCTGCGTCGATCGACATCGAACATGCAAGACTGCCTATCTCAACTTCTCAGCCGCACATTGCTGACGGANCCACACAGCCAGCTACTCCTGCTCTCTAGAGGAAAACTGAGCACATGTGCGTCGATAGACATCGGACATGCAAAACCGCCTATCTCAATTTCTCAGCCGCTCATTGCTAACGGAGGTGCACTCAAAACTGAATGTCAGGGACCCACTATAGTCCTACTTTAGAAATACAGTCAGCACTAGTCACACGCTGCTCCGTTGGCTTTGCTAGGTGGCGATCCAAGTAGGCAACACTCGTCCGACATCGAGGTTTTCCCATATTTATTTACTAAAACCTGCGGATGGGTGGTTCAAAATGACGTATATTGCTCATAGGAGTTTTCTGAGGTCCTGCGCTGCCAGAGCAGACACCGTCCTCTGCTTGCTCAAGTGTCTGCTCCGCGCGAAATAGGCAGTAACTGATGGCATGTTAGGAACAAAATGTCACAGCTGATAAAGTGACCAAATTCTGTTCCAAGCACTGTGATTGGTCATGAATGAGGTGACTATATACTAGACTTTGTAATTACGGTAAATGGAAGAGTCGTTGACGTGATAACGGAAGACAGACAAGACGTTCAGGAAAAGGAATTTTTTCGAGGTTGCTGTCGCGTGTTTGGGTTCACTTCCCGGCGAAAGCCGACCTGGCCAGTAAGAGAGTGGAACGTGGTCTAACAGTGCAAGAAATCAGAAAATGCCAGCGAGCAATTTCCGACATTTTGAGCCGCCGATTCATGGGTTTTAATAAGAAAATATGGGAAAACCTCGATGTCGGACGAGTGTTGCCTAGTTGGATCGCCACCTAGCAAAGCCAACGGAGTAGCCTGTGACTAGTGCTAACTGTATTTCTGAAGTAGGACTACAGTGGGTCCTTGACACCCAGTTTTGAGTGCACCTCCGTCAGCAATGTGCGGCTGAGAAGTTGAGACAGGCAGTCTTGCATGTTCGATGTCAATCGACGCAGATGCGCTCAGATTCCCTCTAAGGAGCAGGAGTAGCGGGCTGTATGAAATCAGTGTGATCCATAGATGCTCCATAAATTATCGAAACTCCGTGACTCGGATTGTACAGCAAATAAACTTGTTAGAATTTGAAGGTATGTCATGACCGCGAAGTGTGCGAAAAGAGAAAAATAAAGTTTTAAAAAACCAGAATTGCGGCCGTGAGCTCAAAAGTTGGGTACCAAGGTTAGCTTAGGTGCTGAACACAATGGTACTAGAGGGAAAATTCCATGGACAGAGGAATAGCCGGGAGTGGGAAATTCGAGGGGTGTCCTATAATTATGAAACGCACTGTATTTGAGATTTATTGTCACCCGTCCGTATGACTACATTAGAGATTAGATTCAAGACCAGCTGGTGGATGCGAAATTTAAGACTGACCCCAGAAATGCTGTCCTTCCTGCGATCCCAATGCGATGGCTGTACTGTAGAGCACAACACAGTCCTGGATTACAAGCTGTACCTTGGGTGGCTCTATGCGACATATGTTATAGAGAATAGGAATACCTTTTTTCAGTATTTCACAGGATTGTTCAACCACTTTTCTGGCTTTTGCATGTTCTTCATTGAATAGAAATTCCTCTGATCCTCTTGGGCCGCTCTCGATCTATAGAGAGTCATGATCGAACTAGAGTTAGCAGACCCTGCGTCACCCAATAATCCGTACCCTGTTATTGCAGCTCCATCTTAAAAAATTCTTGCTGCCTGCGATCGATTCCAGATTGAGGAATCATGGCAACTCCCCAGATAACGCGAGTTTATGTATAAGAACAGTTCGCGCGCGTCAACAATATGCGATATGCAATCATGTTGACCGCGGTGCACGCTCTTCGGCAGTAATACTGCCAACCATGTTCACGCGGTTACTAGATTTTAATCAAACAACCGTCATCCGCGCCAATCACGTCTAAATACAGCAATTCATAACGGATAAGGAGGTGCGAATATATTCTATGGACAACTACTTACTGCTGAAGACGAATTGCTGCGCTAATTCGTTGGCTTAAATTTCGCACCATGCACGGAAGTCCGGCAAAAATGTTAAGAATTTCTTCAGAAAATCCCGAAATCCGTTGCTACCAAGATAGCGAAGGGAAATCAGTACCTAGAATGACTAACCTTAACTTAATTTTTGCAGAAATTAGATAATTGACGTACTTGCACTCTATTCGGAATTCGCTAGGAATCAAACTCCCCCTCCGGCAAAAGAGGAGATAGCATCCGCACTATTTTTTTCCGACATCTTCCAAAAATCGATACTTTTCAAAAGTACGTCCTCATTGTCTTTTGAGAAGAACGGGTCATTGCGAACATAGCCGACGTTAGATCTCCGTGTTCCGATGTTTAAGAGTAATATAGACAACAGAAAGTACAACTTCTCACATTTGAATAGTTAGCCTATAGATCAATCTGTTAGAAGAAGTACTACGAATGAATCACTCAATCAGAAATCAATCACAACTAGATATTTGATATTAGTCATTTCAGGCCGTTGTATGTTCGGACTCAAGCACGAATAAACGTCCGACCCTAGTTACACGAGGGGTTGAGCCATTGGTTCTACCCCAAAAGTGAAGTGTTCGTCCCTTCACGTGGTGCTGTTCCACCACACGCGTGCTCAGTTCTTCACAGGAGTGGAACAGTAGCACCTGCGGGAATGAACCCTGCACGTGAAAGGTGGAACCAGAAGCTGGACCCTTGGGGTAAATGGGATCGAATCCTTGTTTGTGCTGGGGTGGAACCCCAAGAGAGTCTGAGATCTTCATTCCTTCATAATTTCAATACTCCTTCAACACGAAAAGTAAACAACAAAGAAACAAAAACAAATCCAACAAGATTATTACATTATTAACAAACTTATAATACTAACAAACAATAACAAATCAGATCAAACAACAGTTACATCAGAATTCGACTTCTCAATGTTGATATCTCCTTCGCACCAGTAGGAGATGGGGGTTGTGGTTTTCTTAATACATGCCCTACATGTCGTCCCCAGACAGTGATGCAACTCAGTATGAACGCATTTCAATGTTTGTTGTATGTGAGGTGCAGCTCTGCCACCTCGCGTCGTTCCCTTTGAATTTCGGCAAAAGTGTGCACCATGTTGTTATGAAACGTACGTTGAGCCTTGAAACACAGTTGAGGAGTAAAGGCTTTGATCTCCTACAAAACCCAGAATAATCCCACCGTTAACAACTCCACATGGTTCCGCAATAGCTGCTCCTGTGTACGATTTTGCCTCCTTCGATATCTGGGTGTTCATTAAAGTCGTCCTATTTAACGCAGATTAACTAATACCATATCACAAGGAGATAAAATTACTGATCAGTAACGGTCTCGGCTCACTTCTTTCACCCGGCTCTAGCAGCGGCATTCCCTCTCCATTGGCTTCATCAACACTGCTATATAGGAGAATATCTTGTTATAAAAACCAAACTTACGAAACACGGTAGTCGTCACTTTTAACTGCTACCAGCGCATGTTCTCAACGATTCGACACCGGCCAAAGATTCGCTGACATTAGTGCCAACGACTGTGTCAACCACTGAAACACGTATATGCAGAGCAATTTCATTTCGAATGGCCTCCCACAAGGTTATCTCAAGCAGTTCATCACCAAAACCATCGCTGTTAATCATGCGTGGAAGCCGGCTTGGCTCTTCGTCGTCAGGATCAGAAATAGCGTAAAAACTAAGCAGAAGATTATGGATTCTCTGCCGTTAGCTGGACTGGCGTTAAGCAAGGCTCGGATTTGGTGATTGGGTCTGAACACAATCTCGCAGCATATAGTCATACATGAATTCCTATGTTATACCTACCGGTTTTTTCATAAGCTTCATTCGCTCCTGCTGCTTCTGTGTTAAAGGCAGCACCAACCGAAATCCTCGACTCGGAGCTGAGGTGCAATTCGTAAAATAGAGAGTGAGCACATCACAAATGTGAAAAGAACACAAGGAATGATGACCTACCTGCAGAGAAACAAGGATCGCTGTCGCGGCCACGCCGGGTTTTCAACGGCACGACGCGCTTGTTAACGCTATCACAGTGGGTGGTCTGGCGCAGTGGATGCGTGCAATTCGTATCATTCACAGGGTTTCGTGGCGGGACGCGCGCACACCCTACAGCGGAGCACTCGTCCGCGCCTTCGACAAGTGGGAAAGAGCGCCTTCATTTCTTGTGTTTCTTGCGTTTTTCACGCAGTTTCATCCCTGCCTATGAGTTTGCCGTCTTGAAAAACCCCAGAATTCGGGGAAATCTCCAACGCAAGGATTTCCGCGGGTGCTGCTTTTAAACGCAAATTAATAACGAGCTTCCATACTAATTTAAATTTCGGGTTTATAAAGAGACAAGATCAGTATATTTGTGGTATTATTCATGCGCAAGACTGTGATATACAATACTCTTACGGATTGATTTTCTATGTTGAACATCGCCAGCATCCAATGGTCATTGTTGACGTTCAGTGGCAGAATTGCCATCTCCTCACCCAGTGGATGAGTTGAATTTCTCACCAACAGAATTTTGTGCGATCAACACAATTATAGGGTCTAGCGCAATAATATTTCTATTAATAGATATGATGAGTTCAAAGTGGGCGAAAAGTGTCTGATCATCACGTCAAAAATGCCTTCCAAGCATTTCAGATCACTTCCTAGCAATGAGCATTTCTTAGCCACATTATCATACACACTGCTATATTTTGCGCTCCCGCCTATCAAAAGAAATGGAGAAAAAGAAGAGGTTGCTTGGGAATCATCTCATCTCGTACAGCCCTCATATGATCGGTTGCGAACGTCCACGTTTACTTATGGTCCTCAACAGTGAGCTTTTCTTCAAACCGTCTCCGAACTTGTGGAGAAACCGTTTTTCACTTATGCCTTTTGAATGAAAGACAAAATCATGGCAAGCATCAATCACCAACCTTCTTTCATCAAGAGTTCGATATTCTGTTATTCTGGACAAGTAAACTACTGCCCTCGTCGCTGTCATCAATCTGAAAAAGTGGCCAAGACAATACATATTTTCATCCTTAAAACTTGCACATTGCTTGGGAAACAATTTCCTCTTATTTTGTGGACAGATTTAATCACAACTTGTCTGCATACAAACACGCCCGGACACCATAGATTACTCTATGATTGCTCATGAACCGATGTCGCCCCACTTATCTGCCGGCAACACTTATCTGATTGGAGGCAGCACGTGTCGAAATCCTCCACTGCAGCTGGTAAAATACAGACTCAATACATCACAAATGTGAAATATACAAACTATGATGACCTACCTGCAGAGAAACTGACATCGCCGTCGCGAATACGACTGGTTGTCAAGTGCTTTGTAGGGTTCGCCGCGCAGGCTAATGCTACTGCTACGCGTGGTTTGGCGCAGTGGTGTCCAGGGCTGGGATTCATGAAACGTTAACCACGCAAGCCAACGATGGTTAGCGTAGATGGTCCTGCACAGACTACGCAGCGAAAGGAGACCCAGGACGCGAAAGTTGGTTTGCTAGCATGGGTTTGCTTGGTTATGCGTTCATGAATCCTAGCCCAGAATGGATACAATCAGTCAGGGTTTGGTTTCGTGACGGGACGCGCGCATGCTCTGCAACGGAGCAATCGTCTCCGTTGTCAACACAAGGAAAACAGCGTCTCCATTTCCAGCATTTCTCGTGTCCTTCACGTAATTCCACTATTCTACCAATGAGGTCTCCACCCCAAGAACCCAGAAATTCAGGAAAATCTCCAACACAAGGATTTCTGTGAGTGTTGCCTTTAAGGAGAACATTGTAATTTGACATCATATTTTTGCTAGCATAAATTTTGTTTTCAATCAAAGACCATCAGTGTGATAACCAGAGAAGTGACCCATTGTGTGTCATAAAATGCTGTACGTCTCAAATCACTATCGAAGAGTGTAGTCACCCAATCGTTTCTGTTAACATGTAGGCACAATTTTGCTTTTTTTTTCGAAAACCTATGGGATAGCGAGGAATTTTATTTATACCATAGTTGTTTCAGTGTCCAGCGGCACTATATTGTCGGTTAAAGTTGAAGCCACAATTTAGTAGGCATGAATCTGCCGCGCAATGTGCAATGCCTCAGTGTACTATCCTCAGACAAATACATCACCTTCCCTGATTTCAATTCCGCACTCAACCGCATATTACGGCGCATAGAACTCATCTCCTTATGCACAACCAAATGTTTTCTGAACCGCTATTTCGAGGCCAAATTATTGATCGGATCTCATTTTAATTAAATTTCTCAAGTACTTCGCTTTAATTTACATTGGAGCCTGTTTGGATTTCATTCAACTCTACTTATTGTTAGGTGTGACTTTTCTTTTCAAATCAATCCGCCTTTCTGAAACCTTTTTTTTTGTTCTTGAGTGAAATGGACACTTATAATTCCTCAACCTAATCATATGCGACGGGGCGCGTGTGGCACAGTGGTAAGAGGCTCGCTGCGCACGCACACGATCGATGGTTCGATCGCGCCCATGGCCAACCAAGCCATCCATACCTCCGGGGTCGGTAAATTGGTACCAGAGGAGTCTGGGAAGATGAAGCACTGGAATGGTTCATCGGATGCTCCCCGCAAGTCCCTGTCTAGGGCACATACGCATTCAACGCCCCTACAATGCTCAGATGAAGTCGAATGCGTGGCGCATCCCATATGACGGGGATGAACAACGCCGACCACTTTATCCTTTATCCTTTAATAATATGCAGGTTAGGAATCTCCCTTCCTCGCCTCTTCCCTTCATCCATACGTGGATATGTATATTTTTGGTCCCTTTCGAAGAAGTTCTGCCGTTGACGCCCTTGATGATTTCAAATGGTATTTCATCACTAATTTTAACTGAAAATAGGTGTTCACATTGTCGTGTGACAACAGAAGCACTTTTGACACACCTTAGTCGCGTGGAATGAAAGAGAGAGATACTTGGTGAGTGAGCTTTCTATTAACCCTTTGACGACCGCGTGGCTCACCGGTGAGCCGCGCTTTTTCGGTCGCGTGGGACCGTGCGGCTCACCGGTGAGCCACGCTCTTCTAATCAACTTCTGGACCGCATTCTCACATTATTCCGCTGCATTTTCACTCCAAGTTGATGGAATACTTCTAAATAGTGTTCTGTAAGCTGTGTCTCGAGACACACCATTTTTTTGTTCCAAAATAGAGAGTGTAAAGGATGGATTTTTCGAAAAGGAGGTTAAATGGGTTACATTTGATGGGCAATGAAGCTATAAAATCCAAACGCATGTCCAGTTTTGTTGCACAAAAACACTTAACTATACCTTACGCTCATTTCTTCGTTGAAGTGAAGGCCTGGAGGAGTATATTCTCTGGGTATCTTTCCTAATAAGACAAGAAACGTCTTAATCCAACTTCTTGCAGACTTAGAGTAGGGAAGATAGGGTTGAATGCTCTCATTTTTTGTCCAGTGGGACTAGAAATCTTCGAAAACTAGATTCCTAATTGGCTTTCTGAAACTATCTGTTTTTGCTTTAGTATTGTTATAGTAATTGAGCGAAACCACGCGGCTGCGGCGCTGTCGAAAGGGGCGTTGGTCCCACGCGCCAGACACGCGAAAACGGGCGCGGTCGTCAATGGGTTAAGAAAGTTTTTATCCAGTTAATATATTTCGCCCTTTTCCCAAGTGAGGAAGGATTTTTAAGGGAGTGGCACTTGCGGTTAATGAAGCTTTGAACTTGAGATTTTTTCGTACATGAGATTTTTTCGTACATTTTGGATTTATATGTTCGCGCACACAGTGGCATTCACGTTTTTGGCACACCGACAACATGCGACAAGTTAATGAGTTCGGTGAACTTGAAAATGAAACATGCATGTCAGCTGTCTCATTGATTTGTGTTCATAATAAGCATAGACGGAAAAATTCCGAGGCAAATCCCACTGTTCTTCTTATTAAGTGTTATGGAGTTGTTGTGAAAAATTCGGCATCTCGCTTCTGAGTGTGCTAAATATGGCCGCAACTGTTGATTATATGGATATTTATGTATGTGCTTATATGCATGCATACATTGTAGTATACGTATATACGCGGTCAGGCGCGCTGCACCATCTATGCGGCGCACCTAGCCGCGGAGAGCTGCATTTGACGCTCCCTGTATACTTTGCAATATGGTAGCATAGGGTCGTCCGGTATTCTGTATGCAATTGCAGATGTGTCGTGGTATCGATCGGCTGATGCGTGTATCATTACATGTTAGGTATTCGATGATAGAATAATATACTATGCAATGTTCATACATCATAGTAGATAGTCTGCTGAAGAGGTGAAGCAGCTAGAAGAGCTTATGAGAGTGCAGTATGGAACACGCCACCAGTCATGGTGAGAAGAGAAATCAGAGACTGTCTTCTCTACCGACCTGTTATACTATATAATCTCATGTGAACATATGAAATTATTACCTTCTTCAATGTACGCATCAAGAGAATCAAGTCTGTCCAAGGAATTGAAGTGCACATGTTGAATGTTATACCACAAATTTCTGATGTTCTTATAGAGAATGCCAGGAGCATTATATAATAATATAAGTAATAGTATAGTAATATAATTATATATAATATTACAATATGCACCTAAGGGAATAGAATGGCGACCGGGTATTGCGTATCGGATCCAGCAATATGTCATCCAGATGAACGCAGAGGAGACCGTGATGGATTTTTTAAAAGTCTGTCAGGCAACATAAAAATGATACTCTCAGGTAGAAGGATTCATAATAAAATGGAAATGGAGAAATATATGCTTTTTCAGATTTCTTGGAGAACTTAATTGGATGCGGGAGTCAAGAAGCACAAGGAGGAGAGAAGTTTCGCGAAAGGCTTTCATACATGGCAGACGCGTTTAAGGAACTCCAGGCTGCATTGTATGTTTATGCGCTTCCACACTCTTTTTAAATTATACGACATCAATTAGTCACTTCCTTTCAGACGTGATATTAGCTAATACACATATGACCACGTCGAGGAGAAATTCATTCTAAGCAGTGCACATAAGTGGCAATTCCAATTTGCTTTTCCAAGAAAATTCATTCCCCGGCATTTGGAACATTTGTATTTTCAGCGCAAGCTCGAAAGAGCAGAGCCTAACACAACCAGAATTGTTGAAGATAACAATGAGTGTTGAAAAGAAGACATTTCCGGTAGGTAAAAGTCCCAACGTTCTAGATTCTGTTTTTTCTTTTCATTTGCTGATTTATTTTCGTACAACTTTATGGGCAGTTTTCAGGCTATCGAGTCCCATATAAAAAACGGAGTTCCGCTTGTTTTCGTGGGTTAGCTCATTTTGTAGAATTTCGTCGTTGGATATTAGGTGGTGAAAGCTAAAGAACGGCCTATAGCCAGAATTATGATATTGCCTACGCTTATGTGCCATCGATACGTTAATAGCACTAAGCTTGTTCTCATTTTATAATGATTTTGTAGATGGGATTCTCATGTATTATCACTATCATCTCATATTTTTGCCAAATATTATTGTTCCGTTTGCAGTATTATTGCGGAGAGATGTCATGTCGTGGACGCAGGAGGCAGATCCTCTGATCTACAAATCGTGAGCGACGCCTTCTGCGGATTGCTAGATCTATCGTTGACCTCACCGATAGCGCTGGCCCCGGCTTTCCCTCTCCTCTGTTTAATCAGCCCTTCGTGGACTGACGGAAACTTGTTTAGTTTCTGTTTGTTTGTACTTATCCTAATAGACGGATTTTGACTAACTGTGTCCTCTGACTCTTTCTTGGTACTCTCGCCACTACTTTATTGTACAGAAATGTTATGTCTTCCCATTTTTGTGACCGTGAGGTTTGTGACCTCTTTTTGATTCTCAGCAGTTGGTGTTGGTGGGAGGAATACAGTATCTGGTTTGCTTCTGTGATCTCACGTTCAAATGCCATACTGAGTTCCTGGCTGAGCGGCGCAACCAAAACCGGTTTTCCGGTGGCCCCCCGGTCGGTATTCGCACGCNGCAATAAGAAATTAGTTGCACATCGTACGAACAAAGGCACAACTGCTTGTCCATTCATATTACAGAAAGCAGGCTCAGTGTCTCCTAGGGGTGCCCGATGTCATCTGGAGCTCACTCTCAGCTAGTCATGAATATATAACAAATACAAAATCAATAACAGTGACGACACTCGCATGTTCAAAAGTATGTTCGTGAAACTTTATAAACTATGAGGTTGATCCCTGCCTTGAGCGGTGGAAATAATTTATCGGACTCAGTTGGGAAAAATTCCGGTAGGTTACGCGTGCTTTCGAGCAGATTCCACGTATTTTTCTCCAAAATATTTCCCGATTCCGCCCCAAAATTACACATAAATCCCCGAAAAATAAACGAAACCACTGGAATTTACCTGTATTCCGCCCGAAAAATAGGACAGATCTCTCAGGTGTCCGATACTCTACCCCCAACAGTGGCCCATGGAGTAGCACTACCGTGGGCTCGTAGCAAAAATATTACTCGTGGAAAAGCATTCCTGATTGTTTTGAACACCAGGTTTAACGCAACTTGTAACAACTGGCGGCAAAGCCCACCTCAGCGAATCCACTTGACGTGCTCCGTGGATTGAGTAGGTGATTTTTCTTTAACTCCACATGGAATAATTCCATTTTTGGGGGAAACAGACAATTTTTTCCATGTTCGTTCATCTTTAAACCTGGGCATTTTCAGTAGAATTCATAGGGATTTCTTGTGCCACAACAGGTTGTTGAAGTGGAAAGTTTATTTTGACCTGACGTTTCGACGAATGCCGTCTTCTTCAGAGGTCTGAAAGTGGTTCCAGGGTTCTTTATCTGTGCACTACACGGCCAAACGTCTCATCCCACTTTGCCAGTTCTCGACGTTGTCCCAGGCAAGATATGATGAGAGCACCCAAATCGAGATTTTACCCACCAGTGCTTTCCACAGTAATGCGGAGTAGTCCGCACAACTCAAGATCGCTTGCAGCGGACGAGTGAGTGTCACTCAGTGTCCAGATCTTATTTAATCTACATTAGATAGCTCACATAACGATAAAAATAAAGGAGGTCACTTGTTAATGATAGACATTCATTCTTGTTGTTCATGACCGGATTTCTGGTGAGTATCCCTATATAATGTAGATTAAAGGCAGAGGACCACCTCGTTTCTCACTTACACGATATCAGCATATCCTTGACCTCCTCGCCACGCTGATTCCAACAACGTACAGCTTAAGTCACAGAAGTGACGAAAACCCTGTNTTAATTTTAATGATAAATAATGAATAATCAATGTTTGAAAAATATTAATAAAAGTAAACTAATACAAGATTTTCATGTGTATTGTAAAGTAATCTCGAAAATTCCTTCCCCTCCCCCCCTGCGTCCACCACTGGCGGACACCCGCTAGGCGTGGCACCGCTTCGCTAGCGTCTGTCGATATCGGAGATCACCCGTTTTCCACAGTATCCCATGCTGTCGATCGGGCAGCGACCGCGACACGTCCGTGGAACATTATTATTATTGAGAACAAAGTAGAAAGATTATGCATGTGAACGATCGGCATGACTGCAGAACTTCCCTGCTTAAGATCACAAATTGCAATGGAAAAATGCATGTAGGAGTAGTCAGACCTCGACTATCCATGTGCTCGAGGGCGACGAAGTTATCAGGATATTCTTAGCGATAAAATCCGTGGCAGACTGCCTTAACTTGACTCAGTTGAAATCACACATGTCCATATGTATTGAATCAGCTCACGAATAATAGGAGGAGTGGTTGTGACCTTGAAGAATACCTAAACTTGTGGAGAAGAAGAGAAAGATTAGTGCTTCCTGATACAATCCTATATTCTTGGCAACACTCTTGGTTTGGAGCCAATTTGTTAGGGCCTTGGGCCGCAAAGAGGCGTGCTCTCTGAGCGGGCAGGCGATCACAGTAATCAGTTCGCGAAGGATCGGAGGATCTCGCACAGGATCACACCAGTTATTCATCTCGCCGCCACCGGACTCATCAATCCCGAAATCCCACATCTTCTCTCCTCCGTTCACTGCCATTTTTTACTGTTGTTATGATAAAACTTCTTACCCACTCTAGCGTTTTTTGTGCCGTCGGATTCTTCCGTTTGTTACCTAGCTTGGTTTTCTATTGTGCAGTGTTCCACCTAAAAGGAACGCGACCTTCGTACAAATTTGGTCCAGAATCTTTGGTGAAATGATAGAAAATTATGCATTTTCACCAACAATATTTCATAAATTTACGATCGAAAAACCAGCGTTACAAATCCTGGAAAAAAAGATTAAGCAAATATAGAGGGCCTAAATGCAGCACCCACGGAAATTTTCGTCTCTTGAACTTTTACTTCTTCTTGGCTAACTGAGTCCACTGATTCCAGATATAGTGTCAAAAATTAACGAAAGTTGCAAAATCCCCAGTTTTGAAATTGCCTAATCCGAGCGGACGACAGAAATTGGACAAGTGATCCGTTCACTGCGTTGTCGCCACAGGGGATCTGATCAATGCTGCCGCGTTCTATCAGCTGATTTATGCCTGCCATATAAGGCATCTCCTGCATGGTCTTGTTTTTTCCTCGACTTTCTTTGCTTTTCTACATTGTTGTTGTTCTGTTCTTTCTGAGAATGGTCACCCATAGTCCATAGAATTCCTTATTCGCAAATTCGGCTGCCGACGAGATGAAAAGGATCTAAAAGAAAAGAGAAACCATGCGAAAAACGAGAAAAATGACAGAACCGTGCCTGGACACGGTTCTATTGGAGAAGAACAATAAAAAACAACAACAGCAAGGATAGAAACAAAAAAATCCTCCCCTACCCCGATGAATTCTGGAACACAAGAAGAAAAAATATTGAAAACTCACTCTTCCTCGATCCACGCTGATTTCAACAAAGAAACCAGCTGAGACGTGACACTGTTGCGCTCCAACGCCACTTTCGATGAGCACGACAAATCGTACCAGCCGATTGGATTGTACTGTTGTATTGAACTTCTACTTGTAATATCTCAGCGGAGGTAGGATCTCCGACTGCACTTGCATCGTAGAATTAACAGGACTATAGCTGAGGGTCGAAAACACTGAAGAGTTCAGAGATAAAGATTATCGTGGGTGCTGCCTTTAACTTTCTCTCTGATGATAGCGTTTTAGGTGCCGTTACCTCTGAGATATATGAAGGAGAAAAATTGGTGAGAATACCCAATCGTGGACAAATGCAGGGGTGTGGTATTATGCCAGAGCGAATATATGGATATTTTCTTTGCTGAGGAAAGTTGCCCCAAAATTCAGCTATTTCAAATGATCTGTGACGTTATTGACGTTGTGCTTCATTCCCAACAAGTTCTGACACATCCTGTATCAGAAAAATTTCACGGCCACACTGCATGAAGTGTTACCGTCTAGAGGTACATAGTTCTGGCTAAAGAGATGCTGTGAGATTCTACACATTGCTCAGCTTTAGTTCTCCCTATATTCCAGAGCAAATCAATGTTGTAGCTATGATACGAGATTCTCCTGAGAACATCTATCTTATCGCGTTTTGAGCTGCTTGATTAGTGGACAGATCATAATTTAACAGGTTGTCTAACCTGGCAAGATTAACATTGCATTCTGCCTTAACTTTAAAGCAAATAAACTCCGTTAACATTTTCGCGACAATGTGCTCAATCTGTTCGAAGCGACGAGTCGGATCGCGTGCACAACTAATCTGACACAAACGCATGCCCATGCGAGCATGCGTGGCCCACGTGGAAGAGCATGCCAAGGTTGAAAGCTTGCGAATGTGTTGAAACGTCTGCACAAATTCAAAGAATCGAACCAGTGTCAAAATGGCAGAAACTGGACCTCTTGCCATTGAAAGATACAAGTTCGTATGAGCGTTGGAGCTGCAAGCCTCTAGTGTTCCAGTTAAATGCAGCATCCATGTAAATTCTCGTACCTGAGACCTTGTTCGTTTTGGAACCTCACCGCTCGTCTCAGTAGTTCCCCGGAGACAGTACCACGGAAAAGTTAAATAGCTAAATGCCGAGATCGTGGACCAGCTGGATCCGCGTGGGTCCTTCGATCGTCTTGTCGCGGCAGCGGACCGTCATTACCAGCTGATTTGGTGGGCATCTATTTCTTTTCTTGTTATTATTAAGCTATTTCTTAGCCTTTAGTCATCCCTTTGTGAATTGCTCAACGAAGCGAATTTTACTACTTCTTATTTTACAAGAAATTCATTCGTTTAGTTACTTCTGTTGCTGCTTTCCGCTTGTTATGATTTCGAATTTTTGTGGTTTTTTGATCGTTTTAGAGTTCGTGTGCTTCTGCAACATCCTAACTGGTCAAGTCGGCTTTTTTCAATGTTTGGTTTTCCCACAACTTCGAGAAACCAGCAATACAGTGCCGAAAACATATTTCTCCAACAAAATAGCTGACAAAAAATCTGCTGTATCGACATTTTTGGCTCGGTTCACATCGAACAGGTTCCTCAACTCGGCCCAACCTGCCTGAAAGAGATGGGTTGAGAGGTTCCAGAAAATAAAGCTTCCAATGGATTTGACTGTTTTCAGCACCGTAACAGTGATTAGTAGAGGCGATAACCCCAAAATGTGCCGAAATAGAAGTCAGAAAAATTCCGTTGGTGTTGCCTTTAGGCTTGTAGAGTGATATCGAATTAACATGATCGCTTGTGCTGGAGGCACAATGTCGATACCACCTATAGTCAACTCCAAATTTCCGTAGACACGAGTTGGGGACGCGGCGCGGGTCTCTCGCTGTCTGCTGCACGGATTCAGCGTGGCATGCAGGGCAGAGACGCGAAGGAAAACCGCGCCGCGGTCNATTGTGTTGGAACTTGCATCGGAAAATGCCACCAAGAGGCTTGTACTTTCTCTTGATGTGAGAAACCGAGGCAAATTTTTTTTGAAATCAGAAATAATACTAGTGATCTTATTCCACTTTTAGTTCTTTTTCGTTGAGCAGTTCAGTGTCCTAATCATATTGTTGTTTCCACAAGCTTCGAAGGAAGATTTTTGTTTGATGAAGAAGAGGGAGTAACCATCCGACCGGATCGTATATTGCTGCTATTGTGCTCATCACGACTCTCTTCGCGACTTTGGGATGTAGTGATTGGTCGTACAAGAGTTGGATCAACGCTCGCCCTACTATACAAAGTACGTTACGGCATTGTTGTGTTGACTTGTCAGTTTCTTTGATTGCCTTCATCAGATGGACGTTATTTGAGGTGAATTCCCGTATTCTGATGTGAATCTCTTGGGCAATTCGTTTTGACTTACTGTAGATATTGACAGCATTCTCCAACGGATCTGTTGTCATGATGAGGTTGTCGACATACAGGTTCTTCTTTATTTCTTGTGACAGTGACTCTTCTGTGGTATTGTTGTCGAAATGGTAGTATGTTGGTGCAAAGTTTGGTCCCGATCGGTTAACTCTCCGCGATTTCTATTCGGAACATACCCACATACATACAAACATACATACATACAAACTTTCACTTTTATATATACTGATTATCAGCTTTTCACTTCAGGCTTACAGTAGACAGAAGAGTTCACATAAGTTGGCTTGAAGTTGCTTATGGTGGACAGAAGAGAAAAGTTAATTTGTACATGCCTCGAAACGACAATTACTTTCAGCAATCGCATATTTAGCTTGCCTCACCAGTCTAACTAATTGTGGACCGACAGATTAACACATTGATACGTCACGTCGATTTTGCCTAATGTTCCAAAGTGCTGAATCATGCTAATCGAATCTAATTGTTATAGAGTGAAGTGAATTTCATTTTGAATCGAAATTCAATTTGAAAAAACACGGAATTCATCAACGGGCGGGACAAGCGCTGAGAAGGAAGAAGCTCTATGAAACCATTTCATACTCGCGCTATTCTGCTTCCAACTTGCACATGGTCTTTTGCCCAGATTACACAAGTACATATAGTCAACTCCAAATGTCTGCAGACAAGAGTTGGGGCCGCGGCGCGGGTCTCTCGCTGTCTGCTGCACAGATTCAGCATGGCATGCAGGGCAGAGACGCGAAGGAAAACCGCGCCGCGGTCCCAACTCTTGTCTGCGGACATTTGGAGTTGACTATATGTGCATTGCAAAATTCCAAATTTCGTTAATCTGCTAATTCGTTACGTTAAAACGTGAAAATGGCCGTTAAGCGTCAGTGCGTTGATTAGTCAATCCGTTGATTTGTTATAATAGTGATGCTGATATTTACGGGTTTCCTCACCAGTGAAAACGTAAATAAACTGAAAAGCGTAGGAAAACGGTAAATTACTGACTTGACGAAGTTATTAGGTAAAGATGACAAGCCAATGAAGAAAAAACTGTTGGAGTAGGAAATAAAATATGCTCGTTGTTTTACCGAGTGTATCTGTCTCGAGAAGTAATGGTAACCAGGAAATCATCATGTGTTCTTAATGTAGTCGTCAACACCTTTGATAACCATAGGTAATCCTGGTCCGTGCAATGTCACCTGTTCTGTTACCATTACCACTCTCCATAACTGTTTAGAATGAAGTTGAAAATGCATCAAAGACACAGTTAAAGAGAAGATTTTGAGACATTCCCTCAAGCTTGGGAATGCGATGGTTTACCTGGTAAAGCGATGGTTTTCCTGGTAAATTGCCTAATTTACCATGATGAGCCCATGATTAACACGTTCGCGACAACGCAGATTTTTAGCGCGCCGTCAATTGGGACACACGCTTCTGCACAAATAAGAACCGTGCTCGAACGATCGTGCACTTGGTCTCACGCGGAACCTATTTTTCCGTTTTTCCGTGCCGCTGGACCGCTGCCGCGGCGGCGTCGCTAGCCTATGCTTAACCATGGGCGACTGCCGCCGCGGCAAAGGTGTGAAACCCCCTTGTGACCCGCTAGCAAGTTTTGCCGCTGCGATCTTGCTCTGCGCAGCAGCCCGTTATGTTATAACGTGGG